>JAFBJT010111454.1:127439-137757 GCA_016785325.1 Chascanopsetta lugubris | reverse complement strand
AGCGCTCCCTCTCCCTCTCTCTCTCTCCGTCAGAAGTCTCCAGTATCCAAAGAGCTTCAGTATCCTCCCATGTCCCCTCGCACATATCATGAACCTCCTTGACCTTTGGGAAACCTTGTCCGAGCACAGTCAGACAAAGTGTATGTACATCCTGCCCTTACACAACTTGGCCGAAGGAGGGAGGGGTGAGGAGGGAGGGAGGGAGGGGGGAGGGGTGTGTGGGGGAGGGGGGTCTCACCCTCCCTCAGCCAGGTCCAGGATAAACCATGGAGATATCCTTCCTTCCCTCTGTAATTGAAATGTGAAGGCTGAGGCTAAGCAGCTGAAGCCGTCCCGGGGGCGGGGGCGGGGGTGGGAGGGGTGGTGGTGGTGGTGGTGGGTGGGGGGGGGGGGGGGGGGGGGGGGGGGGGGGGGGGGGGGGGGGGGGTTGCGGAGGTGACTCAGCACTTATACATCCTCCAAGGTAATATCTTACAGAGGCAGCAGAGATTATATGATCTAAACGTCTTTACATTTCACTGTGGCATCGGATTAACCTTTGATGCACATGGCGACTTTAACAGGATATGACATCATCAGCTGCTGTCGATACATATTTGATGGATGTTGAAAGAGAATGTTTTGCTCAGATGGTAACTTTTATATGAAGTATTGGGAAAATGGGAACGTTCTACTATTATAAATACAAACCTAAACTACCATTTTTTTTTTCAAAGCATGAGACATTATTTTTGGCAACTTATGGAAGTTGACAAACCTGCAGTTCACAGGGCGGCCACTTGAGGCTGACTTCATTAGTGAGTCAATCCCCATAGACTCCCATGTTAAAGGGGTCGACTTTCGAGGTGAATGAAACATGTTTAAAGATTTATTTCTTTAGGATTTTCTAGGGTTGAATTTTTCTCTAACTTGATTATTTTCATTCTATCGATGTTTGAAATTGTCAGTAATTATCACTTGATTGACAGGTGACATCACTGTTAGCCCGGTGCGGTCAGGAGCCCCTTAGCCCCTCAGCCCCAGCTAACAGGGCATCGTCTTGGGCCGTGGGCGTGGTTCAGCTGTAGACCCTCGTTTAGCCCCACCCACCTTCACCTGAGCTCCGCCTCTTTGCCCCTTTTTTTGGATTGAGCGAGTGACTGGGAGGAGTTAGGCACCGGCTAAACACGTCCATCTTTTTTATAAAGTCAATGCTTGTGCTCAGTTCTCGCTTTCGTAATTTTTTTTTAAATTGTCTAAACGAAAAAGTCAAAAAGTTTCGTGCAACTGTGACTCATCGCGTTTACAGAAATACTCTGGATACTCAAAATAAAAAGTCTGAATGCAACTCCTGCGGGGGCCGTTTCTACGCCCCCCCCCCCCCCCGGCCGTTGTCCCCCCCCCCCCCCCCCCCCCCGTCCCCCCCCTGGGGGCAGAACTGCAACTAAAGATGAGAAGTTGCGATTACGTCACACGCGGGTCATGTGACGGTGGCGGAGGCTTGTTTTCACATCAAAGAAGGTATTTGGGATCAGGCCTGGATTTCAGGTGGAGTCCGCCGGCTCTAATGTGTTATGGGTCAGTTGTTGCAATAACATTGCCGGTGTTTGGGCTGCACATATTACAATGAGCGTCTTCTCACAAGCCCGTTGAAAGCTCCTTTGGATGAAGGCGTCCGCGCGACGGCATAACCTGTTATGAGTTCCCCTTGTTGTGCAATGTTGTGAAAGAACAAATGGAATCGTTGCCGTGACGACCATCTTGTCCACGGACCCGTGCAGGTTTACAGCGTTTTTTCATGCGCGTGCGTAACCGAGGTGAACCGTGACCACGGAGGTCGTCGTGGGTTACCAGGTCAAGTTATGGACCGGGGCGGTGCCAGGGTACAGTTCTACAGCGTTCCGTACCGGCTCAGTGCGCGGTGTCAATCAGGGAGTGGCACAAGGGAGAGGGGGTGTGGCTTAGATGGTGGAGAAGGCGTCTGGCTACAAGCGGTCAGACTTCCAACTCAGCGATTGCAGAGATTCCTCAAAACTCGACGGTGATTCGTTCCGGACGGCTGTTTGCAGGAAGTTTCAAAAGCGAGAATGAACGGCGAGTGATTTGATTGGTTCCCAAGCTTCATCACGAGTGTTGTTGTCAGACAAAGAGTTTGCAGGCGTCAGACAAACCAATCACACCTCTCGCACTGACCCGCGTGAGTCCCACTGACGGAGCCCAGCTCCGAGCCGAGCCGGTGTTGCGTTCAGGTGCAGGTGAGGAGCTGCGGGCTGTTTTCACTCCCCCCGCAAACACAACACGGCAGCTCAGAGATCGACCGGGGGCTGAAAGGGACGGACGCTAAATACTGGCTCTCTGCCCCCCCTCCCCCCCCCCCCTCGTTTCCCCTCTTCGTTTCTAAAATCTAAAAATTCAGAATAGTACACCTTAAAGGTGCGGTGTGTCAGATCTGGTGACCTCTAGAGGTGAAGTTGCACGTTGTGTCCGTCACCTCACCCTCACTCTCCTGAACATGCAGGAGAAGCTGTGGTCGACTTCAGTTGAAACTCAAAAGATGTTTAGCACTCGGCGCGACCAAGAATGAGCTCTACCTGTGGCTCCGCCTCTTTTTTGCCCATTTTTGGATGGACCAGGAAGTAGGAGGAGTTAGGCATCAGAAAGAATGACTTGAAAGGTGATGTCATCGTTAGCTTGACGCTGCCTGCTTGGCGCCTTAGCCTGAGCCAACAGGGCATCATCGTGTTTTATTGCCTGTTCCTTTGTCTCTGCATCATTAAATGACAGTCAAGCGAAAATGGAAAACCGTCCGTCATTACCACTGTCAGAGCCTGGGTGGGGTGTGGGGGGTCCGGGGGGGGGGGGGGGGGGGGGGGGGGGGGGGGGGGGGGGGGGGGGGGGGGGGGGGGGGGGTTGGTGTGCCAGCGGAGTGGATTGTAAATAAACTGCAGCCATGACCTCTTTGAAGGACATGTTTTTTGCATTGTGACTGTAATTACATTCATGTTGGGGATCTCATTACCCTGCACATAAAAGCCCCCAGTGAATCCTCTTCTGCCCCGACGGACATTCACCCACGACGTGCGCGATACACGGACCGAACGAGAAGCAGACGGCCGGGATGGAACCAATCAGGGAGCGGAGTTTGCTGTTTCCAGGCGTCAGAGTTTCTCCCGACCTGTGAGCAGATGTTGGGCACTGGCTCGACCGTATGTGGGTCAGTGAGGCGCCACGGACCCTCAAAGCCCGGAGACCACCGGAACCCTGAGCACTGCAGGGTTCATCACATGGGTGGATGGGTGGATGGATGGATGGATGGATGGATGGGTGAATGGATGGATGGATGGATGGATGGATGGATGGGTGTGTGGGTGGATGGATGGATGGATGGGTGGATGGATGTGTAGGTGGATGGATGGATATGGATGGATGGGTGTGTGGATGGATGGATGGCTAGATAGATAGAAGGGTGTGTGGGTGAATGGATGGATGGATGGATGGATGGAAGGGTGTGTGGGTGGATGGGTTGATGGATGGATGGATGGATAGATAGAAGGGTGTGTGGGTGAATGGATGGATGGATGGATGGACGGATGAATGTATGAATAGTTAGATGGATGGATGGATGGATGGATGAATGGGTGGGCTGAAGGATGGATGGATGATAGATGAATAGATAGATGAATGCAAAGAGTGACAGAAAGATGGACGGACGGATGGATGAAGAGTTAGATGGATGGATGAATAGAAAGATGGCGGGACAGATGGATGGATGAATAGATAGGTGGACAGATGGATGGATAGATTGACAAATGGATGGGTGAATAGTTAGATGGATGGATGGATGGATGGATGAATAATTAGATGGACGAATGGATGGACGGATGGATGAATAGTTAGATGGATGGATATATAGAAAGATGGACAGACGGATGGATGGATGAATAGATAGATGGACGGATGGATGGACGGATGAATAGATGGATGGACGGATGGATGAATAGTTGGATGGACGGATGAATGGATGAACAGACGGATGAGCAGACACTGTAAACCCAGAAACAACAACATGAGTAAAGTATGTTGATAACAAAAAGAGGCGGAGCCTGTCAGTCCTGACGGCAGCAGCGGGGCTCCTGATTGGACACAGGGCAGGTCTCATATCCTCCTGCAGCTCGTTCATGTCCGACAGCTCCTGAGTGAAGCGTGACCTCACAGAGCCACCGTCTCTTTGTTTTCAGAAAGTCAATCTGTAAACAAGAGAAAACATGAACAGTTAAGTCGAGACTCTTTGACTGAATAATGGCAGTGACGATTATCTGAGTTCTTTCATTGACTTATTGATCATCTTTCTCTGCTCTGTTATTGATCAGAGTGACATCGCGCCTCCGTGGTCCCGACACTTCGTGTCAGATCACTTTGTCTCCCTCCTTTTAGACCTTGAACGTCTTTGTGGTCCTGCTGGATCCTTTTGTGGTCTTTGAATATTTTTCTCATCACAGTAATTATTCATATACATAGATATGTGTATTTTATGTCCAAATCTTTGTATTTATAATCTTTTTTTTTTACATTTTGTACATTATTTTTCATCGTGTTTCCTGATGTTTCCATTAGTGTCCATTAGTCTGCCTGTGGTCACTGGGGCCAGTGATTCATTAAAGTAAAGGGATCCAGATTTAAAAGTTCATCATTTTGTATTTTTGTTGGTAGATAACCAAATGTATTCTTTTTAATAAAATTACAAAGAACATGCAGATAGTTTTACTGCAACAAATGTTCTTGGTCATCTCCAAATCTTCAATTCCAGAATTTTTGTAAAAAAAAAAAAAAATGTTTTTAATAAATCTATCTGGGCCTTTTCCAGAGTTCAGACGCACAATCAAATTCTACACATGTACGATAAACATAACGAAGTCGGGTCCAAATCCTCTTCTCTCGGCTTTCAACTCGAACCCAAAGGAATGTACAGATGCTGTCTGCAGGTCCCTCGTGTACCATTCGACCCGTTCTGACCCGGAGCTCCTCTCAGGAGCAGCACAATAGAAATGTGTGCAGCTCAGACTGCGTGTTCTGTTTCAATCTGTTACGTAACACGAGGAACAAAACAAGGTCCAGAGCCAGTGAACGGACAAACAGGTTGATTGGCCCAGTTCCCACGAACAGTATGGATCCGCTGCTTCAGGTACACGGGCGCACACACGTGTGCCAAACATGCTGAGGATGTTGTTGGTCAGCGTGTGTGTGTGTGTGTGTGTGTGTGTGTGTGTGTGTGTGTGTGTGTGTTCAAGGCATGAAACGTACTGTACCCATACTGTGAAACAATGAGGAGAAGGAAGACAGTGATTACTGACCAATTATTGCCAGGCTTGTTTTGTACAAACAAACAAACACGAGGTCGTTCTGCCCGCATACACACATACATACACACACACACACACACACACACACACACACGTAGCAATGTGTTTCTCCTCTCCCCCTCCATGTTACACAAACACACACACTCACACACCCACACACAATGATCATTTATTTAATTTATTCATAAAGTCACTGATGCAAAAACCAAATCCTCTTCCCCTCATCTAGTGGCCGGACACTTTAGTGAATAAGAAATTCATTATTCAAATATTACTTAATTCATTTGTTGTATTTATTGATATATTGTTAATTAATTAATACAGTTTATGAGAACAAATTGTAGTAAATCCATTCAAACAAATTGAATGTGAATAATTTTATAAATTCTCATTGATAAATAATTAATAAAAAACAATCACTTGCAGACTGTGGTGGTTTCTGGTGAAATTGACGAATAGCATCATTTTTTATCTTTTAAATCTTTAGCTCAACATTCATTGTCATTGGAACCTCTTGATTTAATTGCTGTTTAGGCACGTTAACAAAATAATGGTCGTACACACAGTTTAAAGTAATGAAGTGTTTCATTAAAAAAAAAAAAAATTCTATTTATAACATGATACCTCCAGAGGAAGGACTGTGTTAACACAGTGTTGGTCTGTTTTGGCTAATTTACACTAAGGTGTTTAGAAGTTGTAAAGTCTTAGAATAACATTAAAGTGGTATATGTCAGACTCTACAACATATTAGCCGTAAAGGTTTATAGAGCCGGGAGCCGGCTGCACAATCTGTCCCATAAGTGTCAGCTGTTGGAGTTCATGTGTAAACAATGATGTGCAGAAACGCATGACGCAAACCTGCTCCGTATAACAACAGAGTCCTTAGCATCGCACTCCCGACGCCGCGAGAGCCGTAATGGAGATGGATTCTGACTTTGGAAGCGGAGGTGGTTGTTCTCTCCTCCTTCTCCTTCTTTGACGTGACTTCACTTCTGAGACACTCGCGCTGAAACGAGCGGAATGTCCCTTTATTTGAGTCGTGACCCAAAGAGAGAGAAAAAAAACTCCCCCACTTATGTTCCATGATGAAATCAAAAATATTTTGCGTCAGATGTTGATGAGGAGGACAACGGAGCGTTTGTTGTGATGTGAGGTCGAAGTGGAGGCGGCGCCCTGAGGAACTCCGGCTACCCTGACTTCACGCCTGTGGCCCCTCCCCCTCGGTAAACACACGGGAGGTGATGAGGGTCCAGACGGTCTTGTCCCAAAACAAACACGCTCGCATGACACCTCTGACCCGTCATCACAACCGGTCATGAGGCGCTGCCCATCCGCTCCCATGACTCTTGTGTAACCTCCTAATTAGCATCAGTGCTGTAACGGCGCACATTTGGCTGGGAGTGGCTCAGCGGGCCCACGTCCTCCGGGGGGGGGGGGGGGGGGGGGGGGGGGGGGCGCACGGAGAGACACATTTGGTGCAATAAAGTGTTATAACATCTAAAGCGTAAGGTCGTGAACGTTTACATCACATTGGGGGATTCAGGCTCAAAGGTCAAAACTGTAGCGTTAGGGTTTGGATTGGACTGTTTAAAGGTGCAGTGCGTACGATTTTTGTCTCTTCTAGAAAATAATTACAAATGGATCAATCGTTTTAAATGTTTTCCTTTATTTCCATCGCCCCTTAAATCAGCCCATTAATGTAATATTCACATGAGGAGCGCGTCCGTTTCTACGCGGGCCGCCATGTTTTTTTTCAGTTGCCCCCGAGTGGACGGACTGAAGGTCACTTGAGGGGACGGACGCTGCGCGCAACTTCACCAGGAAGTGGGAGGAGTTAGGCAAGGGTGAAGCTTTGATGCAGAATTTTTCGAATTTTCAAACGCTTAAACCCGCTAACCTTGTGTGTGTGTCTGTGTGTGTGTGTGTGTGTGTGTGTGTCCTCATACTTGTCCACAACAGCACATGTAGACACAGAGTGAGTGTGGTTACATACAGTCAGCGTTCACCACTTCATCTCTCATTAACCACCCATCACCCGTCCACCTCGCCATCGGCTCATCCGCAACACGCAACTGCACCACTAGATGTCTCCAAACCCTATATATATATATATTTAAAGGTCCCTGTAGTGTTGTGTGTTTGTAATGAACGTACCAAACATTCAAGCCTCTGTTTGCTTTGCTCGCTCTCCTCCTTTGTCATCACCTGTTTATGCTACATACACATTCACTCTCCCCCGTTAACCGGGGGTCCGTGGGCATGGACTCACTTTTAGACTCGGCCTCGAGTGGCCACCCTGTGAACTGCAATTACCAACCCACATCTCTGACGTCTTTGCCCTCATCAAAGATATTCAGTAAGTTACACGAGACACGTAACCCATGACTTTCAAAGACGACTGCTAATGAGGACAAAATACTCATTTGAATAATATTTTAAAGGTATTCCGGGGGCTTTGTTTACCTTTATGGAAACCCGAGTACAAGACTGACAAGACACTCTGCTGCCCCCCCCCCCCCATTTCATTTCCATTCTCCCAGCAGGGTCCGGTGGGAAGCGCGGCGCTCACCAGGCCGGCCCCCCGTGACCCCCACTGACCACGGTCTCCGAATGAAGATGACCACTGGGACCCCCGAGGAGACTGACCACTAATTAACAGCAGACAATGAAAGCGAGCGGCCGCCGAGGAGACTGACCTCGTTCCGTGTCTCCCTTCACGGGTCTCCTGTCTGGGAATGAGGGTTATTATGATGATATATGTTAAACACCTGTGTGGTTGGCTTGGCCGGGAGCCAATCAGGAATCACGCTCACGCACGTCATCAGTCACTGATAAAAGTCTTTGCTTCGATGTTGAATCTGTGTGTAATATATTGTAAAGGATCTGGAGAAGTTGCTTCCATCGCCGCTCGGATGATTTCTGCCTAAAGAGGACGAGCAGGGCTTTGATCGTTAAAGGTGCAGTGCGCGAGGTTGGAGTTGCGCGTCGTGTCCTTGTTACCTCTCGGTCGCCCTTGTGAGCGGGCGGAGGAACCTACGGTCGACCTCAGTTGTCATTAAAGGTGCAGTGTGTACGATTTTAAGACTGCTCGAAATATTGCAAAACAATTTCATGCTGACATTTTCATGAATTTATAATCACCTAGATGTTGATTTTTTTTTTTTTTTTCCATTTCCCTTCAATGAGCCCACTTACATGAGGAGCGGTTCCTCTCGATGGAGGCCGCCATGTTTGTACAGTAGCCCAGAGTGGACCTACTAAACATCTTTTGAGTTTTAATGACAACTGAAGTCGACCACAGCCTCTCCTGCGTGTTCAGAAGGGCGAGGGCGAGGTGATGGACAAGGAGGCGGAGCAAAGGTGGAGCAGGGATTGGGCAGAATGAGGGTTTGAAGCCAAACTCCGCCCACAACCCACAACAATGCCCTGGTGGCTCAGGCTGAGGGTTTCGTAACTCCTCCTACTTCCATTTGAACATGGGAGTCTATGGGGATTGACTCACTTTTGGAGCGCAGCCTCGAGTGGCCGCTTTGTGAACTGCACGTTTTTTCCACTGGATATGACATCATCCTCTTCTTCAAGAACGTCTATTGGCTGGTTGGTTGAAAGTCTTACCTGTCGACTCTGCACTTTACTCCCTTTTGTTCTAAGGGCAATTTAGAATTCCCATTCCACCTCGAACCCGAGAAGACCATGGTCTCTTTGTTTGAGGGCTCGATCATTATGGTCTGGCAGCAGGTGCATGGTGAAGTAGGTCATCCTCCTCTTTAATAACCTTCCCCTTAAAAAAAATAAAAATAATGATTATTATGATGAGAAAGTAATTCACACCCATCCATCTTCCCTCGAGGGAAACCGAAGCCAAGCGAAGTGGAGTGGCCAAGGGAAACACATTTCGAAGAAACACTGGGCCACTGGTGCCAGTGTGTGTGTGTGTGTGTGTGTGTGTGTGTGTGTGTGTGTGTGTCTGTGTGTCTGTGTGTCTGTGTGTCTGTGTGTCTATCAGTTTGTCTGGGTGTTTATCTGTCGTGTCTTTTTCAGCCACTTCTTTCGTCACCTGGGTCACCGGGTATTTCCACCAGTGCACATAGGGTTAGGTAAGGTCCGAGTGGGAATCGAACCAGTGACCTTTACTTCTTACCACTGAGCCACTGCCCCCCCCCTCCCCGAGTGTTTATTTATTCATGTTTATTTTGGTATGTTTTTGTTTTGTTATGTCTCACCAGGGGGAGGCGTCATGATTGACAGCTCACTATTTGGCAAACGCACACGGTACAACAGTTAAAGGTGCAGTGTGTCATGACCTTTACTTCTTACCACTGAGCCACTGCCCCCCCCCCCCCCCGAGTGTTTATTTATTCATGTTTATTTTGGTATGTTTTTGTTTTGTTATGTCTCACCAGGGGGAGGTGTCATGATTGACAGCTCACTATTTGGCAAACGCACACGGTACAACAGTTAAAGGTGCAGTGTGTCACATTGTGGTCATTTTTGTCGCCTCTAAAAATATTACAAACAAATGACATTTTTATACATTGAAAACCATTTGAATGCTTTATTTTCCCCCTCATTGCCCTTAAATGGGCCTATTAATGTGTATTTACATGGGGGGGGGCTCCTCTCTACGGGGGCTGGCCATGTTTTCACAGCAGTAAAAGTGGACGCACTAAACATCGTTTGAGTTTTAACAACAACTGAAGTCGACCACAACTTCTCCTGCATGTTCAGAAGGGTGAGGGCGAGGTGATGGACACAACATGTGCCTTCACCACTAGAGGTCAGCAAATCTTACACACTGCACCTTTAAACTGCAGCTGTCATGCAACTGTAAACTGTCATCTTTGGCTCAGCAGGGCAACGTCCACATCCAAGGTATTTATTGGCTTGGTTTCCGCGCAGTGGGAAGCAGCAGGAGATGTGGCGTCCATCTTTACAGAAAGTTTGATTTCACTTCGTCTCAAGTGTCTTAGAGCTTCATG
>JAFBJT010111454.1:105052-122601 GCA_016785325.1 Chascanopsetta lugubris | reverse complement strand
ACGGTTACGAGGACACCGGCATCCCAAGTCTCAAGCCACGAATGATCTGGCAATGGGTCCTGAACCTGCGAGCGAGCTGTGACGAACCCGGAAATTGTTACTGAACACTCTACGTAACATCTATTGCATGTCTGTCCGTCCTGGGAGTGGATCCCTCACTTGTGATTCTCCCTCAGGTTTCTACCTTTTCTTTTTTCCCTGTTAAAAGGGTTTTTTCCCTGGTAGTTTTTCCTTACTCTTGTTGAGGGTCTAAGGACAGAGGATGTTGCCCACCCTGTGAAGAGGATGTTACCCACCCTGTGAAGCCCTGTGAGACAAACTGTGATTTGTAAATGTGGGCTATATAAATAAACTTTGATTGATTGGTTGATAATGAGGGTGAAATATAACTTCAAGTATGTGAGGGTGAAAAAAAGTCTGAGATGCTTTAAGAAATGCTTTGGGAGGAGGTGCTGGAGTAAAAGCTGTTGGGGAAAGGATGGAGATGAAGTTTCAGATTGAGGAGTTTACTTCCGAGCTCAGTGCTTAGAATTTAAAAAGTGCAGAGTTTGCTGAATAACGTTGGAGGATGTACGGAGTTTGTAAAGAGCCACAGAGAGGAAGCTGCTGAAAAATCATTTGTGGGATTTTCACTCTGAATAGTTGGCCTGCAGGTTTTATTTAACATAAACAGCCTATGCATCTGCAATCATGGTTATAACTGCTCTCATGAGATATGCCTAACACTGTAATTAAAATCATTAGTACATCAATGTTTATTGATTTATTACTTTTCAGATTTACTCCTGCAGAAATCAGGTAATGATGTTATGTAATCAAGTATTTCCTGAAAAGACACACTTTGGGTCATTTTCAGGAATCATCAAGTGTCTGTGTGTTGGATATAGTGCCAACTAGTGGTGAGGTTGCAGATTGCAACCAATTGAATACCCTCTGTGTATAGACGTCTGAAGCTTGGCTGTTAGGCTGGAACCATACTCTAAATGTACTAGAAGCACATGTGAGGTTGAAATATTTCAGTGGTAAAACTGAAATCTACATGTGACACATCCTCACATTAGTCATCGTTTGTTTTCCATTTGACTCGAGAAATTCTACTCGGGCCAGCTCTCCAAACTGTGTACTGTAGCATGTACATGCTTATATGCACTGTAACTGCATGCTAAGTTTAGCAGTTCCATTTATCTTGACACTGATTGGTCCATTCTACAGGACATATGTATTTTCTACTGTCCCCATTCACAGCATCATGTTCCATGTTTCACATGTTGCTGAGAAAGTGATGACCTCCGCTCTCCATGCTGTATGTAACACATTTACCGTGCATGCACGCTTCCCAGACACCCACTTCAGCAAACCCTGAACTGTCCCACAAGCCACTAGGATGACACGTACACCGTGTACATGATCCCCAATGTCATAACCACGGGCTCACGCAGTTCCATCGGAGGCCACAGCTGTTCGAGCTCACTGTGTCACATCAGGAGCAGAGCTGAGCTGTCATTACTGTGATGAGCAACATCTGTGCTTGGACCTGCAAGAGAACCTGCAGTGGATATACCGTGTGTTGTTGAGGTATCATGTTTCAGTGACGGGCTATGATTTGGTTTGTTTCACCCACAAATAATGAGGAGCGGAGATTGAGCCGGGCCGTCTCTAGAGACGTGTTTTGCCTGCTCCCTTCGTCGGTCCAGAAAGAAACACTCCTGTCCTTGTTGTGTGAACTCCACGCTGCTCAATAACATCAGTGTCCTGCAGACATCTCAGCCTGTGTGAGCGAAGAGCTCCCGCTCTTGGAGTTCACTGAGGAATATTTTGCTTGCGGCTTGTTTTGTACCTGACTTGTCATTGTTCTGGATTTGGTTCACTTTGTGTCTTCTTGTTGCTCTTCTCTGAGGACGAAGCAGATGCAGCACAGTCGCAGCGCAAGGGAGGAGTCTACTTTATTGTTTTATAATAAAGCTTTATAGTTTAATCATTTTGACATGCCAAGATCACGACGATATTTTTAAATAGTGGTAAATAAAAAGAGCATACATATTTAATGTTTGATAATACGTAGAAATGCTGCATGCATGCAACATATAACATCTTTCTTTCTGATCGTATTTGTTTGTGAGTCACACATTTCATAGAAAGAACTTTTTAATAAAGCTTTTTAATTGTAGTTTACTTTCGTTCATGTGTTTCACCTGGAGTGACGAAGCCAAGCCAACATTTAAAGTCCTTCAGGTGCGACGATCAAACACTTGCACCTGCTGAGTGTGTATATGTCAACTATTCTTTCTAGTTCTACAACACACACACACACACACACACACACACACACACACACACACACACACACACACTTTACCACAGAGCAGCTTTTAAGTTCTGTGTGTATAATTCATATCTCACTGACCTCTGATCAAATATGCATTGTTTTACTGGTGTGTGTGTGTGTGTGAGTGTGTGTGTGAGCGTGAGCAAGCGAGCGAGCGTGTGTGTATCTGTAGGGAGGGGAAAAAGGTGTGGAAAATGTTTCCTTGAAGTTCAGTCGCAGCCGCGACGCCTGGAATGTTCACAAATGTTGATCCACAAAAATACACAAATCAGCCACAACATTAAAACCTCTTGGCTTGTTAAGTGATGACATTTTGTTCCAAAAATATGTGTTTTTAATGGATGATTTCCTATTATCAACTTATAGTGTTAGCTGGCTTTTTGCACATGGTTTCATATGTGTGTCCTCATGATAATATACTTGATCGTTAACAATTTGCAATGTCATTGTGTGTATTCGTTAAGATTGTGATTTGCAGGTAACTCTGTCGCCCTGGTAACTAATGCTGCTGAGTGACTGCGGAACAAACACTGCTCTGTGGTCATAGTGTGTAGATGAGGGATGTTTCAAAACATGATGCTTTTAACCTGCCGACGTATCAACACACACACATTGTGTGTGCGCGTGTGTGTGTATGTGTGTGTGTGCAGTCTCTCTCTCTCTCTCGCTCTCTATCTTGTCCTCAGCCTCTTTACTGTCAGTGCAGAGACAAACCCCAGCTCCAGTCCTGCTGATTCAAATCACTGATTTATGATTCTTTATATTTTCTATTCAGAACACTCATTATATAGTCATTATTGTCACACTCTACTCAAGTTCTATCGGACTTCCCTCTGATATTTGTGCGAAAATAACAACCCTGTATTTGGGACAGTAGTTTTGAATTTGAATCATGCACAAGACGAGAATGCCAAAATATAAAATATTAAGATTTTCTTGTCTTTGAAATGTAACAGCACGGCAAATACTGTCCAATTTTCTCTTATCCAAACACAGAGCTTAATCTCTGTTTGAACAGAACCAAATGCCATAATTAAAATTCCGGTCATGTCCGGGGAGGTTGGAGAGTGACGACTCTGTGCTTCAGCCTTCATTCCCGCGTCATTGTTGGTCATTTTCAGCCTATGTTGGCTCTAACCATTTTAAAGGAGCAGCACGACCTCTCCGTCCCTGTGGAGGCTTTCGGATTGCTCCTGTTTCAAAATGAATCCCTTGGCTCCCTCATCTCAGATTTAGAGCACAGCATTTGATCTACAAACCCAGTGACTCCATCACACACTGTGTGGGTTTTTATTTTCCACTCACATAAAAAGGTCACAGCAGGGAGCACGACAAGCACACATGCACCAGAGAGACAGAAGCAGATTCCCTGGTAAACTATGAAGTGAATTCCTGAAACATTCACGTTTGATGTCTTCTGTCATCTTGCGCTGAACAGTGAAGCTAAGCATCATGTTCTCCGTGTGCTGAGTCATGGATGACTGGAGCGTGCGTCAGAGATTATATCCATCCTCCGTCTTTCAAATGCTCTGTTTATTTGATGCGTGCAGAACGAGACTGGAGCTCATGTCATGCTGCTTCACGTGATCACATGATGCATAGAGAGTTTGACCGATCAGCTCGTACTGAAACTGTCATACGACAAGTGATACAGTCGTATTTTCCAATAGTCACCATAAACCTGGCAACAGCTCTTAAGATGTTGCCTTAAAACTCAAATGACAAAGAAGTAAATCCACACTTTTATATAGAATTGGAATCAAAGACACAAAGACCTCCAGCGGCACATTTGCATGTTGCAGCCACATGCCCCATTGCTCACCTTTACTTTCCATGTATCCTCTGATAGTGAGAACCTATGGTAACCTTAACTTATCTTTAAAAACCCAGAAGGTGTTTAGTTTGTCCACTGTAAAAACGTAGTGATGCAAAATGGCCAACTCCATAGAGAGGATCCACTCCTTGTGTGCATTAAAAGTCTCTTTCTAGAATAACATCAACAACAAACTGTACTTGACGTGACTATTCCACCTGTCAAGAGAAATGGAAATGAGTTCTCTCTAAATGTGTAAACGCAACGCACCTTTAAGTAGCTGCACGTAGATACATTTCTCCTCTCTGCATTGTTAGTTCTGTAAAGTACATGTTGTCATGTCTGCAAATGCAGATACCGCCGTCTGTGTGAAAGGTCTCAGCGTCCACCTTTCATCATCCAGGCAATAACGTGGTGGGGCCCTGCTCTGTGTCCAACTCCATTACACATCCGTGACATTGCCGTCGCGCTGGAGCCACGGATTGGCGTTATTTATGCCAGTTTCTCGGCCCACCGTCAGCATGTTGGGAGCAGAGCGCAGGGCTCGTCGTTAAACGCAGCCCCTCAGTCATCTGATTGTGGCTATCACGTGTTGTCGTCTCATTATCCACTCATTCGTCATGCTCGCTCTCTCTGCTGTTGCCTGGGCGTCGTCACATGTGAGGAGTCGGCCCATGGTGACTGCTCAGATGTCTGCTGCCTTGGTCTCCACCTGTTTAACTCTCTCTCCTCCGATGAGTCTCATAACGAAGGGACAGTCGTGCTGCTGCTGAGTGGAGGGTCTGTGGCTTAAGTTAAGATAATATAAGATAATCCTTTAAGATAAGTGTGCAGAAGCTCTTAAAATAAAATGTATATAATAAAGTATAGAAAGGTATAATGAATGATGAGTTGCAAAATACAGAATGGTCACTGAATGGTACGGTGAATAGAAACATATCTGTTGTGCACTGTATGTGTGAATGTGTGCATGAACGGTTGTTTCTTCATGTATGTATATAGTGCTTCCGTGTGCTGGCAGCCATATGCAGTGTATTTACCCATTGACCCTGACGGGGTAGGATGGATGGATGAGTAATGTGTCGTGAAATCAGATGTCAACCATTTTAGGAAACAACACTTTGAGCAGAAACCATCTGTTTTTGATGTTATATCCCTCCAGCCGAGTCTTGTAGACCTGAATTTCTAGAATCACTTATCAGAGGCCAGGCCGCGAGGGAAGCATCTCCAGCAGAGGGCACCAAACTCTGTCTTGGTCCTTGTCTGTCACTGCCAAATGGGCTTTGCACCTGACCCCATTTCCTCTCACGGGGATCATCAGTGACTTTAAGAAAGGCACTGAAACAAACTTGTACAATCTACTTCCAAATCACTGAGCTGCCAGACACGGAAACGCTCTGCAGGGCTGATGATGAAGTTCAGGGATTTGTGATGATTCCCTCTGGGCCCATCACAGCACATGACTCCTCCATTTGAGCTGTGACTATTTCAAAATATTTATTGGAGAATTTGATTCTCTTGTTCTCACATTAATCAAACAAAAGAGCATCTGTGTCGAGGATACAACCGTCATGTAACAAGACGGGTTAGTGATGAGCACAATTAAGCTGCTCAAAGTAAGAATGGATAACGGTTACGATGGGAACGTTCGGAGGAGAGCTCAGGGAAATATTTGGTTGGGCAGACGAGGACGGACAGAGAATGGAATGTGGAGACTAAAGGAGGAGGAGAGTTGAACAGCTTTGCAGATGGGAAGATGGAAGAGAGAAGGGGAGGAGAGGGGAAGAAGAGGAGAAGGGTCGGAGCCCTGAGGTCGTTCCTTCCAGCAGCACTAATTTGATTGGCTTGTTTGGAGCAAAGTGGGAAGCTTCCTCTTGATTGGTTTAGTTGGCTGATGAGGCCTTTGGAGGCAGGACATGCAGAGGGGGCATTTCAACTTTTAGCATGCACACACACATATGTGTGTGTGTGTTTGTGTGTGTGTGTGTGAGTGTGTGTTAGAGAGATGAAAGTAATATGCGATTGGACAGTATGCATACAAAGAAGGAAAGAGATTAGCTCCTTCATGCATGATCTTTATTAATAAGGGTGTGTGTGTGTGAGTGTGTGTGTGTGTGACCATTGTCTTAAAAAAAACTTTAGACAGACAGATATTAGACACACACACATTCAGCACAGAATACACACATCACTGTACAACTATCTTAATGCCTGTTGTCGCCTCCCAAATCTAATCAATATTTGGATTTGACCCCTCAAATATCATGTTTCCTGTTTTTTGGGACCCCACAATTATAGTAAAAGAATTTCTCTATCAACCTAAGCTCACTCATTCTCAATCCATGTCTGTATCCATCCACAAACCTCGAGAAAATCTCCCACACGTCTCTCTCTCTCGCTCTCTCTTGCTCTCTCTTGCTCTCTCTCTCCTCCACTTTCCATTCCCTCTGCAAACACACACACGCACACTCACATCTCATCCAACCATATTGCATTGCTCACACATGTTGTATCCCTCCTCACCCATGTAATATTCATGCTTCTTTATGCCTGATTAAAACTGCGATGTGCCTCCTGAAGCGTCCTCTAACAGACCTCATAAATAAAATGATGTCTGTGGAGCGCGACTCGCTGCGCCGCTGCATTTCAAACTGAACCAAGTACATTTCTGCTGTGAGCGGGGTTATAATGCAGAATGTAACTCTTCATTTATAATTAAGCCATCACGGAAATTATAACTATCCTGAGATCGCCTCACCCAGCAGATAATTGCCACTTCCTGTCTATAATGGTGTTGTGTGAAGTATAATCGGGGCTGCTGAGTACCTCCTTGTAAGGTTGTATTATTTGATATTGTGAATTCCTTTAACAAGTGGAGCTTAAAGGTCCATTGTGTACAATTAGGGTCAAATTATTTCCATCCCTGTTAGCAGAAATGGAATATAGTCATGTTTTTGGAGTATAAAAGCACCAAACTGTACAAATGGTTGTTTCCATGACTAATGTGGCCTTTATATTTACATCAGGAATGTGCCTGAAGCACCACCATAAAATCCTACCCAGCCTACCTTTGGGCCTGACTTTGAACACACACACTAGACAATTCGTCCTTAAAGGCGTCTCACTTAACCGAAGATGTGGAACACAGGAGCAGATAAAGGAGTTCAGTTCAAATGTTATTTTGTGATTTAAGGAGGTGAAGATGGTGATGGGTTTCAGCTTCCCCGTGACGGAGCCGCCCAGTGTCTTGACCAGATCCAGGTGCAGTGTTCAGAAGAGACGACCGGGCAGACAGGCAGACAGACAGGCAGACAGACAGGAGACGGCACAGACCTGAGGCAGCGCTGACGGCTGTTAGAAATACCTCCGAGGAAACGGAATGTTCTGAATCTCAGCTGCAGACGACTGGATCTTACATCAGTACTCTGGTCTGGAAGAGTCAGGCTGAGTGTTGGTCAAAAAGCAGAAAAGAGAAGAGAGAAACTATGTCCTGATGAGAAATCCATGTACAAACGTACAGGTTGTAACAAGTGGAAATGGGAAATAAGATGAGATGAAACTGATTTGAGTGGATTGATGCAGCAGCAGAAGAACAACAGACAGCATCACCCTGACAAACAAATAACTGAGATACTGCTGCTCTGATTCATTCGGACCATTATAAACTCATAAAGGTTCTCGCACCAGCAGCTCACTCGCCCTCTTTCTCTTTCTCTCTCTCTCTCCACCTGTATCTGTGTGTGTGTGTGTGTGTGCAGTGTTCACTGGGATGTGTGGATTATGAACAGCTCACAGTTCACCTGGGTGCTCTCTCCTTGGTTCTGGTGTCACAGCCTTAACAGATAGAGGCTGAGGGTGAGTGTGTGTGTGTGGGGGGGCAGCAACCTGGAAATATATAATATGTTATAATCCATATAGTATATGGAAACATACACAAGAGGTGGGAGAGATGAAGCGGCAGGTGTAACTGGAGGTAATTGAAAAGAAGAGGGATGAGATGGTGGGTTGGTGGGGGGGGGGGGGGGGGGGGGGGGGGGGGGGGGGGGGGGGGCAGGTGGTGATGGTGTGGGAGAGGTACAGGGACTGTTTAGAAAATAATATGAAGCTGATGCAAAGCCCACTGGTGACTCACCTGGTGCTGGCACTGTGTGTGTGTGTGTGTGTGTGTGTGTGTGTGTGTGTGTGTGTGTGTGTGTGTGTGTGTCACTGGGCAGGATTTAAGCATATTTTAGAAAATCCCTGTCAAATACCTGAACTGTAAAAGTATCATCTGTCTTGTGGTGCTGAGTCACATTAGTCTGCATACGTAAAAATGATTTCATTTCTTTGATGGACATTGGACAGACTTCAGTCTTGCCGCCAACATGATATTGTGCAGGACACCGACCGACCGTGTGAGACCTGACCGTTGGGTGGTTGTGTGTCCGCGCTTTAGCAACATTGCGATCGCGTTGTTGTTGATCCGTCTTTGTTGCGGTCACTTGTGTCACCGTTGTGTTGCAGTGCAGCTGGTCGGCCTTCCTGTCTCATCGTTGTGTGCAGGTGCTGTTGTCGCTCCGCTGATTAGACCTGTCCCTGTTTCAGCGCCACTTAAATCCAGCCAATCAACTGCTTGCAGACAGGTGTATTACTCCTGCTGTGTGTGGATGAGAGGAAGAGGAGGCTGTTTGATTCATTTTGACTCGGCCTGGGATTGTTGGACTGAGCCTATTCAGTCTGTCAGTGTTTATATGTCCAATAGTTTCCCTTTGTTTGAAAGGAGTGCTGTTGTTTCTTTATGTCAGCGGAGGTTAGAGATTTCACAGGGTCTCTATAAAATACTTCCTCCACCATCATCATGTTACCATCATACCAGTGGTGGGTGACTCTAGTACGATGGTACACGCTGCCTCACAAACTGCACTTTGGCTTTGTAGAGCAGGAGGGGCGACCACATACAAACATCCTGACCTCCTTTATATCTATATTTAGAACTGAGTGCATTCCTTCAATATTTATACAGATATCCTACATGGGATATGCCTGCAGAAACCGGTCAAACTCAGGCCACAGACACACACCACAGAGTGGTAGTGACCCTACATGATCCGGCCATCAGCACTGTGGGGACTCAGCCACAGGCGGTCGGACGAGCTCCAGGATTACTCTGTGTCACTCTTTACGTCATTTCTCTTTCTTACTACGATTGATAACCTGCGGTCAGCGCTTACGTTGCTTTTCAAAGCTGCGTGGTTGTGATTTCACTCCTCAGGCAGTGGTCCAGAGCACATCTTGGGCTGCTATGGCAACTAGGCTGGCACCCCCACTGTTGCCTCATGGCAAGTGCAGAAACACACACACACTCACACACACACACACACACACAGGCGAGCGCATTAACACACACACATTTGCCCAACTATCACCACAGGCTCTTTGGGTGACACACACTGCAGGGAGACTGTGTTTTCCGCTTAATTACCCAGGATTCAGTGCAGCAGAGGAGTCGGAGAGGGGTCACCATGACATAATGACTGCACGGCAACAAAGTGATTTAAAAGACAACGACAGGCACCTTTTTGTTAGCTGAACCCAGGCCTTACACACTCGAGAGCCATCTTTTATTATGGAGCAGAGATAAGTGAACCACATTAAGGCAGTTAGAGGAACTTCCCCCTTGACATTTAACATCTGTTCGTCAGTTTATATGTAAATCACACATAGTTTTACAAACCTAGAAACAAACAATCATTGAACTGAAACCAGCATTTTAAAGAAAAAAAAACCCTGCATGACTCACTCCCACTATAATTCAGCACATCTCACTGCATTGTTATTATCTGTGACAGCTGCGCTAATACTGATTCTCCCTCCTGGCCCTCGTCCTCCTCCTCAGCTAATCGGCAAAGTGTTGACTTTCCCCTCCAGATGTGTGGTTCTGATGAGTCTGTTTATTAGCTGATCATGACAGTAAACTGCCCACATCACTACGGCTGATGCAGGCAAAAACACAGGGGTGTAACACGCGTGTGCAAAAAATGCACACAATGAAATAGATAAATGAGTGACTGATGGGTTTTCATGTGGCGTGTCGAGTGGTGGGCTTCTCTGGAGCTGGCACGCTTTTCATTATCTGTGCAGCCTGAGTGGCTTTCACCCACCTCTTACTCTTTTCTCCAAACTGCTGCTGGAGGGAATGTGTTTGAGAGTGTGTTTCTACACAGCAACGGCAAACTGTAAAAGCTTTCATCATCAAAGCCTGCAGCTTAAAAATATGTATTTTTTCATTGTTGTTTACTTATGCACCTTAACTATCCAGCAATGCATTTTTCCTCCTGCCCACTATTTGTATTAGACACATAAATAACGGTTAGTCATTAACATTTGCTGCATAGTGTGGGTGAAACCTTGTTTTTACTTGTCTGGAAGTCGTTAACCAATCACAGTAGAGAAAAGACAGGCGCTGAAAAGAGGAGCTGCAGTCATGGACATTGCTTTGTTTGCATTATTTGTGACTGATGCATATGAGTTGGATTTTCATTGTAATGTGACATGTGCAACAGAGTTTGATTTGTCTGTAGTAATTGGGTAAACAACAGTCTGTTATAAAGACACTAATGTGAAATAAATAGATCAGTGATCAATTAGTTGAGTTGCTTTTTTCAAACGTTTTTGAGGAACAAATCTAATTTTCCATTCTAATTTTCCCCGTCTTATCCATCGGGCGATAGATGGAGGGTTTAGCTAAGCGCCAGTGCACATCTCGCACACCTCCAACACACTGCCGTGGGTAAACGTCTTCATCGCGCGCTCTCAGTCCCTCAGCGAGCTGAAGTGTGTTTCACAGGCGACGGAGTGAGAAGACGTGAGCTGTCTCAGCGTAACACGTCGGCTCGGGACCGAACAAACACTGGGCTGATGCAGAGCGTGTGTTGCGCTGGTGTTCTGTCACGCTGTCCCTCAGAGGGCGGTAATTGAAATGTGTGTCTGTCACCTGTTGAGGCGGCGACCGCTCCATAGAATGGATGCTTTTATTCAGGTGTTATCGATGTGCACACAGTCAGATATTTGAGTTGTTGAATTCCGTGGTCTCTTTTGACAGAGGAAGATGTGCAACTCAAGTTACTCACCCGAATGTTCCAGGTGCTTTCATGTTGTTGTGAACACGTCCAGCCCAGAGTCTGTGTTCCTCATATATGTGAAAGACAAACGCATGGGAAACTGTTTCCTGTTCTCTTTTTCATATCAAAAGTGAATCTCGTCAACAGAGAGACTGAGAGTTCAAACTGGCCCGTGATGATGTTATTTTGTTTGTTCATTTACTGCGTCATCACCAATCTCTGATGCCTAAATATGTTTTCTGCCTTCACAGAGGAGGATTATCATCCGTTCCCCCAGTAACACAGACAGATGAGGCAGCATCATGATACTTAGTGTGTGTGCGTGTGTGTGTGAGAGAGTGAGAGTGAGCACTTTGTGTTTCTGTATTTGCATTTTAGGATTAATGTGTATACACGCTTGAGGGAGAGAGAGAGAGAGAGAGAGAGAGAGAGAGATCATGTACGACACACACGCACATGCCTTTGTGCAGAGCATATGGTAATTGTTGATGACTCATCCACATCTTTGTTTGTTCTTTCTTATTCCAGAGACAAAAAGAAAAGAATGACAGATGATGCATTTGGTAAAGTTGTGTTTAGATGTCAGAGTGTGTGTGTGTGTGTGTGTGTGTGTGTGTGTGTGTCCATCCATCCTCAGGAGATGCTATTACCTTCCACTAACCCCTAAGAAAAGCATTAGCCGTCTCTCCGAGTGAACTCATGTGAAGGACTCGGCAGTGGTCAGATTCTCGTTAGGGGCAAAAACATGTTTCAGTGAAAATACAGTTTATTTTGAGAAAGGATAAAATTGGACATTGACCCATAAACTGCAGGGAACCAGATAATGAAGCTCTCTGCTGAAATTCTGTGGCCCCACCTTATTTCCACACACACATCAGGCTGACATCACAATATGTGATGCTTTCTGCAAGTCTTCAACTTAAAATAGCCGAGATAACATTTCTACACATGTAGTGGTGGACAGCAGTTTTAAGGTTGAATAGGACCTGAAACACCGCGAATAAACAATACATTGTCTTATAAAATCAGACAATTGCTAGACTATGGCAGCACTTAAAATGAACCCCTTTAACACATGAGTAAACAATATTACTTTCTATTTCTCCACTCAACCATGAAACCGTATTCGTTCGGCGACATATTGGAATTATAACTCAAGACTGAGACTGTGACGGTTATAATAACAGTGTGGTTGAAAATACAGTTACAGATCCTCGGATGTATGAAGATACATGTGTTCATGATGGTTTATTGTCGCTCTAGTGCAACATCATTCCATCTCTCCCTGCTTTATACCAGAGATGTTACAACACACACATCACAGCATCGCAAGGGCTTCCTGATCAATGCCTCCCACTACTGTTTTACATGGGGCAGTAAAGCAGCAGTTTGGGGCAGCTTCAGTTTAGAGCAGTGACATTAGTGTCTCCATTACGTTACATTACAACACCAGCAACAGGCCCGGTAACAATGGACTGCAGACACGAGGCTGTCAGTCTGTTTTACTACTTGTTGTGGTGGTGTTGGGTTTTTCCAGGCCAAGGTCAATGTTTCCGTATTTTCGCTTCCAACACTGACACATTTAAAGGTACAGTGTGCACAATTGAGCAGAGTTGGACGTGGTAGCTGAACACCCGTCACCTCACCCCTTCACTTTCAGTGAAAAACACAAGGCTACTGTAAAAACATGGCGGTCTCCTGACAAAGGACCGGCCCGGGATTCTGCCTATAGTGCTGAAAGCGACATTACATTTTAATCATTACACACTCATGATTATGTATTTCATTTCTGCTAAAAAGGGAAATATGTTTTTCCTAACCTTACACACTGGACCTTTAAATACATCAGTATTGCACTGTTAGACCGGTCTGATATGTAAAGTCCACGTGTGCTGTGGATGTCTGGCACTGGAACGTCATTTTAATACTGTGACTTGTATATTAACTGAACTCATCATTAAAAGCTCTCGCAGTTGTTTCACATGATGGATTATTAGAACTAAGCAATTTGTCATGTTGAACTTTGGTAGATCTGTGAGGACATTGTATTCTATTCTATATTCAAATCAACGGGTTTTCCCTGATACTGTATATGTTCATATAACAGACAAATATAATCAATATATAAATAATAGACTGTTTGATCCTGAGTGAAATCGATCAAGCTAGTTGTCAGTGATGTCTGATCTCTGAGCTGCAGATCTGGAGAAAGTGGGCGGCATCATTGTCACCTCAGATCCACACTGTTATTGTATTGTATCCGTGTTGTGGTCCACTTACTCCACAGGAAGTCACTGTGTTGTCTGTGTGGCCCAGTTTCTACTTCTACTACAACTATCAGACACTCACACATGTACACAGACCACCTGGGAAACACATTCCTCACCACTACTATTTATAGCATCACGTTATTGAAGCATCACCTGCTTCAATGAATTTGTCACATTTAGTTCTATAAATCGCTCAAATCAGCTGTAGTGTCTCTATAAAATCCATTAAGCGCTGGGTTGTCATAAATGCCAAATAGGTACAAATCCTTATCATCCTGTTTTAGTCTCAGAGTTTCCTCTTCTCTTTCTCAAGTTGGTCCTAGATTGTGTAGTAAAACTATTTCACTGAGATAATTAGTTCAGAAATATTCCCAGTGTGTCCTCACTTCCACCAAAATCCGTCACACTCAAAGAGGAACAGCAATTTTCAGAGCCTGAACATTATTGACCCTAAAGTTTACATCCCGTTAAAACTTTAATCAAGTTTTTCTTTATATAGAGCAGACGTACGTCGTCGTAATGATCCCTGCAGGGGGAATTCACCACACAGGTCACAGGTCAGGGGCCGGCTACGGAACAGCACCTCTGGACCTGGCACAGCTGGTGGTCAGAGTCTCGTTAACATGAGGCCTGAAGCTGTCACTGCAGGGGCAGACTCTCCAGCCTTTTAACAATGCCTGCCTGTAGGGTGCGCTGCCACACAGGTCACTTGACCCTCGACCTAACACTGTACACTTGCACCGCCTGGAGAGGACACTGTCGTCGCCATCCCTTAGAAGCGCGTCTCAGAGCTGCCTCTCTTTAGTGTGTTGCTGTTAAACTCGTCGTGTTCAAAGCTGAGGTTGTTGTGTGACCTCGAAATCATCAGCAGCTTCTCTCGCTTGCTGTAGTCGCGCCGGGCCGCCGCTGCCGCCGCCGCCGCGTCCAGCAGCCGCTCCCCTTGCTCCTCCCTGTCCTCCAGCCGCATGTAGCCTTTGGTGCTGCCCCGGTTGACGCTGTTGCTGCGGCCGCTGCCGCTGCTGTGGGTACTGTTGCTACGGTCGAGGCGGGGCCAGCTGGGGTGCTTGCGCTGCTCGTGGTGCACGCTCAGCATGCTCGGCCCGCGCTCCAGGTCCAGCGACTTGGAGTGGCTGCTGAGCATGTGCAGAGAGGAGTTGGAGCCAAAGTCGCTCCTGGCCGCTCCCGGCGAGAGCCAGCAGCCTGAGGTAGAGGAGGGAGCGGGGGAGAGGGAGGACGAGGAGACGGACGAGCAGTGGGATGAGGAGGAGGCGGAGTTACTGCGGTGCAAGCCGGGCGGTTTGGCCGCCTTGGCGACCGAGGCTACGGGAACCGCCAGAGACTCCATGGAGGCGAGGGTCCGCGCCCTCTCTCGGTCCCTCCTCTCGCCCCCTGCCCTCTCCTCCTCGGTGATCACCTCCATGTCGGGCTCGTCGATCACACAGTTGTTGAGTTTGATCACAGGCAGGGTGAAAGCGGAGATGGAGGAGGAGACGATGGAGCGCGCATGGTGCCCGCCCTTCTCCGCGTCTCCGTCCACCGACCACTGGTGGCGCGCCGAGTCCGAGCGGCTCAGCCTGAGGCCCGGCCCGCAGAACGGCTGGTCCTTGTAGAACGGCGCCAGCAGCCCCGCGAAGCTACAGTCCAACTTGGCCTGCTCTCGGTGTCGGTGAAACTCCTCCTCCCCCAGCAGCACCTCCTCCTCCGTGGAGCCCCCTGCATGAGAGGAGAACGCCAGCAGGGAGTTCCCTCGAAGGTCCCCGACCTCTCTTGCATAGGCGCTGCTGCCGCGGTGCTGCTTTTGCTCCTTCTGCCTGAGGCGGTGGATGTCGATCACCGTGGAGTACATGTCCCTCATGTGGATGATCTAGAGCAGAGGAGAACGCATGTGATTAGTGACAGCAGCATCAAGCTGCGGCTCGCCCGGCACCGTGTTTAATATTCTTTCTTATCCACTTATTGTTCTACTCTGTGTGTTTTCATGTCTGAGTGTTGCTCACACGAATGACCTGCAAGGGAGGAATTAATTGAATCGGGGAGAAGGGGAGGAGAGGATATGAGAGCAGAGAGGGTGGAAGGAGGTCAGAAGAAATCTGATCTGCATGTTAGTTATGTAGAGATGATGAATACGGATGAGTGCAGTGAGCGAGGAGGTGAAACAGAGAATTGACAAACTCAGACAGAGTCTGTTGTCACCTATTTGAGCTGTGTCCACACATGAGACATTTATTGTCTGGTGTTTTTTGTCGTCTGTTACATGTGTATCCATACCTTTGTCTCCCTGTCCCTGTTTTCATGTAGAATGGCATTTGCACAGATGAAGATAAAAATCCCAATCCCCATGGTGAACGGGCCGAACATCTTCATCCGCTCAGAGTGGCGATGCTGCTCTAGAAAGCGAGTCAGGACGCCCCCTGTCTGCTTGGAGGACGTATCTACCGGCACATTATGAGAGATCTTAATGTTTGCATGCAGAAATACTTATTTACTTGGTGTTTAGGAGCTTTGTTACATACCTTGCACGTCATGGCTCCTGCCGGACATACCCTTGTCCCCCTCTGTGACCGACATTTTGGCTCCATCGCCATCACCCGGTGACTTGTCACCTCCGTCCGTCTTAGATCCTCCTCTGGATTTGGCCGAGGGCATGGTTTCACTGTGCGGCCAGTAACCCAGCGTCGCCATGCCGATCCCAATGGCTAGGATGACCAATCCCAGGAGGAGGAAAAACCCGGAGGCGGAGTAGAGGCGGAGCCGGCCGCGCACCACCACGACATCAGTGCGACGTTTTCGTTTTCTAAGTAGAAAAACCAAGCACTCATTAGGATTCTGATGTTTTTACTGGTGCTATAACAACCTGTGCATCAGTGCTGACTCTATGATGTCATCACCTGGGAGCAGACTCTGCTGCAGGGTTTCCCAGGCCAGGAGATGCGCCAATGGGTCGTTGCTGAGAGCGGGCAGAGTCCTGGCGCTTTAACTTGGCCAAGCCTGTTAGTACACCTGCTGCTGCTGTCATACTTAACCTGCAGAGAGAGAGACACACACACACACACGTATAACCAGGGTCTGCTGTAGAGGCGTGTTTGTGTGACAGGTCATGGAAGAACCATATTAAACGGATGACTTCTAATCCTATGGAACATGCAAATGAATAAGGGAACAAATGAGATACATGTACATTTACATAATTTCACATAACCATCAAGAATTCTTAATAACTATGGATGAGTCTCCCAGATGCTCTGTGTAAATCATGTTTTACATTCTCCCACAGTCATGGAGGTTGAGCCACTTACAGAAACCCCAGCTCTTTTTGACTCATTTCCTGAACAGATTTGATATATTTTCTGCACAAGTTTACAGAGAATCATGATCTTTTTAAGTTTGAGAAGTGCTATTTATAGGTGGAGCAGGAAAACAGATGGGAGCACTCAAAGGAACCACACCCAGTATCGTCTGTTTACTGTCGATGTTGTGATGTTGACAGGTGTCAACATCTGAACGTGTGTGTGCGTGCGCGCGTGTGTGTGTGTGCGCGCAGGATGTTTGTTCACACGCGTTGTCAAAGTCATAGATTGTTCCCTGCTTTATTCTGCATGTGTGTCGTTTCCCGTATTTTGGTTCTGATGTTATAAACATGGACGGAAGTGGATGTTTGAATGAATCCTCCTCTCTGCTCACCAGCTGCTCAGATGTCTATTAATAGCTATTGAAATGAGGTGGATTACAACAAGCAGGCTAATCTCGGGCACCGTCATTTCAGTTTAAATACCATTAATCTGGGCTCCCATGAACATTGGCATTGTCCTGCTGAGCAATAAGAGGATTAAGTAGATTGTATTTGATGTATAGTCACAGTCTGGACTAAACCTTCGGTAAATGGTGTTTAATGATCCAACGGTGCCAGCTGAGTTGTAGTTTGTGACTTTTACTGATTGTAATTAAAGGTGTTTTGTTTGTCCATTATGTGCCACTGTAAAACATGGTGGTGCAACTGGTGCTCCTGATGTAAATACAAGGCTAATCAAAACAAAATAATG
>JAFBJT010111454.1:77058-93895 GCA_016785325.1 Chascanopsetta lugubris | reverse complement strand
GTGTGTGTGTGTGTGTGTGTGTGTGTGTGTGTGTGTGTGTGTGTGTGTGTGTGTGTGTGTGTGCCAGAGGTTGTGGAGTTATCAGCACATGCAGAGAGTTGGGGTTTTGTCCAACACATACACACCCGTGTGCACACATACACTGAGAAGGAGAGAGAGAGAGAGGGCCTCAAAAGCATAGCAGATGTTGGCATGTATGTCATTTCCTGTATTTCATGCTGGATGGACTTCAATGAAAATACATACACACACACACACACACACACACACACACTGTTGAGTCTAAATGTGCATTGTGTGGGGTTTAGTGACGCCCAGTGGTGAAAATGCATGTTGCAGTTGAACACCTCAAACATGTAGGAGAATCTATGGCAGCCATTATTATTATAGCTCAACACTTTGTTGTCTGGGCTACTGTAAAAATATTGCCTCCACAGAGAGGACGCACTTTTGACGTTAAAGGAACATTCTCAATCAATCAAAGTTTATTTATATAGCTCGCATTTACAAATGACAGTTTGTCTCACAGGGCTTCACAGGGTGGGTAACATCCTCTGTCCTTAGATATTCTACAAAGATTCATCCATTGAGATGATTAAAAGAAACCATTAAAGCTCTGATATGATTCTTTTTATTTTCTAGTCTCTACCACCTGAATCTGGCACACTGCACCTTTAATATGATGAGATGCCCTGAGGCCAGAGTCATCTATGGCGAACACACTCTCAGCATCATTATGACATTCTGTCGTTACACCGGTCACCACCCACCATCAAAACCGACCATGACACATCATCTGACCCCTACTGCAACCTCAGCCCTAATTATAACACATACTAACCCCCCCCCCCCCCCCCCCCCCCCCCCCCCAACACATACTCCCCCCCCCCCCCCCCCCACCCACCCACCCAACCCCCACCTCACCGGACACACACACGCACACACACACACTAAAAATAACCTAGGGGAGACCCCATGCATCCCCTCTCATTATATTAGAAACAAATGAACTCTCTGACACTTGGGCAGCTTCGTGAGATTCCTGCTGGTGACACGTCGCCCCTGGTCGTTCGCTTTGGTGTTTACATTCCATAACTGATCAAAATGAAAACAGAGAGAGAGAGAGAGAGAGAGAGAGAACAGGGGGAGGGAGAAGATGGGAGGAGCAAAAAGTGTGGGAGCAAAAAAAACGGAGAGGAGAAAACAAAGCCTTACATTGTTGACTGCTGAGATTCTTGTTTACAAGCCCATTTTCGGATTATGGGATTTACTAAATGTGTTTACTTGTTGTGTTGTGTTTATTGTGAGCAGCTGTGGTCTGAAGTCTCCAGCTCAATAATTAAAGGGGGTGTTGTAATCGAGAAGAGGGGAGATATGGAAGGGGGGGTGGCTGAGGGAGGGAGGGGAGGAGTAAACGTGTATGTGTTTCTGATGTGATTGGTCAAGACATGATTGACAGCTGCAGCAGGGGCTGGTGAAAGCCAGGGGTCAGACATATATGGACGTGGTGATTGGAGCCAAAGACATGTTTTATGTCTATGTGATTTATAACCGTAAAACGTTCAATTATTATTTTGTGTTATATTACATCACAGGAAGTTGTTATATGTAGACGTGTGTGTGTGTGTGTCATTGCAAATTACTTTCCACCCTTCCTCTCTTATTTCTCTTTCCCTCTTCTTTCCTCCCGTCCCATCTTCCTTCCTTTTGCCTTCTTCTCTCCCTCCTCATTTATTTATTTCCTTCATCATCATTCCTTCACTCCTCATTTATTCATCCCACTTTTGTGTATTTTGAATTAGTTATGATTTCGCACACACACGCACACGATGGAACTAATGTCCTCTGTGCTCTTTCAACATTGCATGTTGACATGTACTGTAAGTCAGTGAGCCTCAATGCTCTCTCTCTCTCTCTCTCTCTCTCTCTCTCTCTCTCTGTGTGCAACTGGAACATTGTGGTTACAGTGTCTTCATGTCTCTGCCTCCACAGACTGTTTAAAGTCTCTCATCTGGCATAAACACTCTCCAGATGCAGGAGTCGTCTCTAACAGGCGCATTTCTCATGCTCATATGAGGCTCAGAGCTGCTGCTGCTGAGCTACACACACACACACACACACACACACACACACACACACACACACACACACACACACACACACACACACACTGTCTGAATGTCTCACCCCACTCAAACTGCCTCATCTGATTTAACTGCATTTTTGCTGACAGTGCATGGAGCCAGGTAGTGCACGGTTGTGTTATCCTGTGAATGCATGAGTCTGACCAATCACAGGTCAGCCTGACCTTCATCGCTGGCTTTTAACTCAGCTGAAAGAGAAATGGACATATGCTATGTAGCGGGTGGGATGCGTTACCTCTTCTGCTCTCAGCCAGTAGGGGGCAGTAAAGATGTTTTGGTGTTGCACAAAAACAGACGGCCTTTGCTCCCTGTGGGTCAGAATGTGGCTGCTGTCTGCACAATAGTTTAACAACTTAGTGAATGTGACATGCAATGACCAGCCATCGACTCGCTAAGAATCAAATGTGTCTCGACATGAAATATATATATTTGAGCAATAATGATCGTCGTTCTGTGTGAACTAAGTGAGGATGAAATAGAAATCCAATGGTCAGTACATCTGGATCAATGTCAAAGATGTTTCAGACTGTCAAGCTCCTGTTTGTTCACGTCCTCCAGCAACTTTAGATGTAATGACTGAAAGCTGAATGGACATGTGGAATCTGTGAATTTCTGATTATATATCATTTGGTAATAATTAATAATTAATGGATCAATAGATAAATAGATTTTTAAAAAATGACTGTATCGTCAAAGACTTGACAGTCAATCATTCATATATTTTTTTCCTGTGAGTTTCTCTTTTATATCCAAAGCCAAGACACCAGCTGAAATACAAGCGGAAGGATAAAATGTACCAGAACACACACACACACACACACACACACACACACACACACACACACACACACACACACACACACACACACTCACAAAACACCAGTTATGACGTCTGTCTCCCCCCTGCAGCCCCTCAGCTCCCCGGCTCTCCATCGCCATGGTTACAATGATGCAGGTTAACCTCACAAAGGTGCACGTGCGCGTGCCTCACCACGCTCACAAACGCAGGCCGTGACGCGAACGGATTCCTTCAGCTATTTGCGGAGGGAGGCGGAAATGTGGAGCAGCAGACAGCACTTTTACTCCCCCGTCCTCACTGTCAGTTCACCCACTTCTTCTCCATTCTCCTGAGCAGATGATGGATGATCAGCGAGGAGCCATCACGTTCTTCCTCAGGCCTCATGCATGAGGTGTGAACAGAGAATAAACACGAGGGGAATGATTTATGACACTGATGTCTGATGTTTGAATGGAGCATCTTATCTGTGGCTGCCAGATCTGTGCATGTAGCTCTTATCTCTTGTACTTCTGTTGGCTGTCACTGACGAGCTGCTCTCTTTGCGCTCACGAGGCTCTGCTGCCATCTTGTGGGCATCTTCACAACTTCACACAATACTTCGACTCCACCTTGCTTGGTTATTTTTGTGTCGAGTGTACTTAGTTACACTTTTTAAAGTCATATTTGACATTTTAATTTTTTGTCCACAAAAAATGTGAGTATTGTTTTGCATGTTGATGAATTCAATCGATCAACATATCGTTTCACGTCAAACTATCGTCTCTTTACTCATATTTGAATCTTCTGCGTAGATTTTTTTGATGCTTTACTTTTGATTCATCCACTAATGTGGAGAATGTGGATTTATGACCCATACTGCAGACAGCCACCAGGTGGCTATTGACATGCCTTGGCTTCACATTTTGGAATGGTGAGGTCGTCCATCTTTATTTACAGTGTGTGGTCCAATCATATCTGTGTCTGCTCATTAAGTGTTGTTATTATCCGCGTGTGTGTGTGTGTGTGTGTGTACACTGTTATATGAGGGTACATTCAACATTATCCTTGTTGGGATTTACCTTGTTCTTAGTAGTAATCCCATTTCTTCTAATCCCAACCCCACCCTGCCCCCTCCTTCTCTCTCTCCCGCTCTCTCTCTCTCTGTCACAAACACATGGGATATGCAGACACACACACAGACATGTCCACAGGTAGCCTGCACCTTCTCCTTTAAACAAGCGGCCATTCATGTTGTTGGACTACTGCTGTCGTTGTTGTGGATTCACACTCATAAAACGCCATGGACCCTTCACTCTCAAGACCACACCCAGTGATACCTGGGTAAGCGCCACGTAGGAGTAGATGTGACTGTTGTTGTCTGTTCAGTAGCACAGGCTCGATGCGCCCGCTGGTGTTCACGTTGGAGATGATTGGTACTTAAAGTCAAGTAGTACATTTTCATTTTGTCCACGTTAGTCACATAATCCACAGGATTATACAAATGAAGGTGGTGGCATATCAACCCATTACTTACCATCGTTTAATAGTCCGTTTTATTGACTTTGGTGGAGTACAACATGATCCTGTCCATTCTCCTCATTAATATAAGTATAATGTCGCTATTGTAATGATCTGTGTTGAACTACATATATCTTATAATTCCATGTTCTCATGTCCGATATTCTGTGTGATTCCCCCCTGATGGGAGCCGTCAGTCATTACCTGGGAGTCAGCGGGTCACAGGAAGGATTGGAGGTCTCAAAGCTGGTTCTCTAGAACAGCCTTTAAAGTACAGTCTCGCCTGAAGCTGAAAAAAACAATCCGCAGAGCTGGCTAAGGTGTTTAACCATCTCCATGGGTATTAGCATGAGATCAGCTAACTCCCAGCCCCCAGATTCTCCCACATCCTCAGAGCAGTCTAAACAGAGCCAAAATAGATACCATGTGGTCAGGAGCAAGAGGCGGCCATTACACTTCAAGGTGTAATGGGTAACTAGAGTGCAATACAGAAACATGGATCACCATAGTTAATGTTGATGTCGTTTTGTTTCATTCTCATAGTTACTGAATAGTGACGATGCATCGTGGAATGTAACCCAACAATGGATCTCCCCTTTGGATGGGACAGTGTGTTGAAAGTCATCTTTTCCCTCGTATCCATGGTTACTGCCCAGGCAGATGTTTGATTTGTCAAAGCAGAGAAAGCACAGGTGTAACTAATGAGATTAACGGTGACTGTGTTCCAGTAAGATGTGCATGTCAGCCCATGTGTGTGTGTGTGTGTGTGTGTGTGTGTGTGTGTGTGTGTGTGTGTGAGTGTGAGTGATCCAGGCCCTGGCCGCAGCACACATGAGTGGAATGTGTCCCGTTTATTAGTGTAATTAGTTAAACCTGTATTTGACAAGCTGAAATGTCAGCTGTGTGAGAAGGTCTCATGTAACTCACTTCCTGTAAAAGCTGCACTTCATCATCAGTGGGAGGAGACTGGGGAGGCGACTGTCAGCCGCTGCTTGTATCTGCTGTCAGGAGCCTCAGGGAGCGTGTGGAACGTGTTTGGATTAAAACTATTTAAATTCAGGCTTATGAGTTTAGTTTGTCTGTTTTTTTTCCAGATGTATTTCAGGTTAGATCTTCTCTATAGTTGAAGCGAGACACTGTGAGATGCGTAAAGGTTTAGTCTGCAGGATTCAGTGACCCCAACATATTTAGGGATGTATGAGACCCCGCCCCTGATTCAGATTAAAGGGCGTAATTTGATGATCATGTGATGCTACATGAATGAAACTATTTTTATAACATTTGTTTGTTTGTCTGCTGCCAGCTCCAACTTAACCCTTTCACACTGGTCCTTTAACGGTGGATGTTTGAAATGGACACACACAAAAAAGCAGGTTACATATCAAAAGTAAAGGAGGATTGAAATAGCGATGGTATTGTAGTTACCGGTAGTTAGAATTTTAAAAAGTAAATCATAACCAAAACATTAGATGTTAGATAGAATATCATAGGACAGCTGAAATCTAATGCAGCAAGTTAAATGAACATTATGCAGGATTTAGCAGGTCAATCAGCAGAGATGGAAAATCACATATGTAATCATTAGAGTATAATACTGTGAATATAGGAATTTGATATTCCCAGGTCTCTCACTCACAATCAGTGTGTCTGGTGTGTGGGAGGAAACCCTGGGTGAAAACCCTCACAGAGAGAATGTGAACACTCACCCTGTTTCCTCTCCTCTCCTCAGGTCGTCTTGCAGAACCTGTTGATGTGCATGGTGTGTTTCTACTCCCTCTATTACATCGTAGTCAGCCTCTGCATCGGACTGCTCAGGTACATGCTAACGCACGCTAACACACGCTGACACACACACACGCACAAGTTAAATAGAGACTGAGAACCTGTGTCTGTGTTTATCATGGATGCTCGTGGTGTTGTTGTGTCTCCAGGGTTCACGAGATCAACAGCTTGTTGGCGCCATTCGACTACACTACACAACCATCATGGCAGAACCCCAAATACCTGGGTGTGTGTGGAGTTGAACCAAATACATGTTTTCAAATGAAAAGACCTTTGACGTAAACACAGGTTTTTTTGTCTTATGCATCACTGTACATCCACTACCCTTCATCGTCATTTTATATGATAACAGATTTGTTTACGTTCACTTGTGGTGTTTACATATGCACACGCACGTTCTCACTATGACACACGAATCTTATTTATCAAGCTAAAGCCTTGTGTCGTCGATATTAATGTCGCGCACTGGATATGGTTTGAAAAGTATGACGCTCAATCAGTATTTTTTTCTATCAAGAATACATGTACTGTGTATTAATACTTCTTGATAAGCATTTTTAAATAGCTGATCCTTTCTGCCAATACAGTCATGATACAAAACCATGTATTCTGTCTGATCTAATACAATAATAAAATGAAATGAAGAATAATACCCAACAGTACATAAGGACGTGATATAATACCAATGTTGTATAATTTTATATTTTACGATATGATCCAAAATCATGATTGACATCAAACTAAATGATGTGCTATAGTAGGACCTGGTATGATATACTTCTATGATTTCCTCTGTCTCTCCAGTTGGTGTGATTTCCACAGAAGTGACCTATCTTTTAGGAGGGCTGGTCTTCGCCTGGATTGTAGAGGAGTGGGTGTGGGATTATGCAATAACTGTCACACTGCTGCATGTCGCCATGACTGTAGCAGGTAAATATATGCAGAACATACACACACACACACACTCACAGGAAGACAATCACACAAAGTGGATCAATATTGTGCCACAGCTGACAGGATTTGAGGCCTGGTTACGTAACGGGGTGACACCTGCTGTTCAAAGTCGGTAGCTACTCACAGTGGACATTTCTATGTCTTCATCCTTTCATAAGCACCTCTCACACATTCTATATTATATACTTCCATGCATTTCTTTCCTTTTACTTTTCACACTCTCTGTGTTGTTCCTTCACAGTGATGTCAGACTTCCCTTCAGCTGAGCATTGGTGGATAGCTCTGGGTATGTTTACTTATTCCTCTTTCTTTTACAGCGCCCCCCCCCCCCCCCCCCCCCCCCCCCCCCCCCCCCCCCCCCCCAGCCCTTCTCCTATCTGTCTATTCATACCAGTTCATTGACCAGCTGTGAGTGACTCCCTCAGCTTGCACCATCAAATTCTTGCTTCTTTTCCTCATTTCTTTAATCGCACCCTCTTCCTCTGCAGGTTCAGGCCTGGTGATGATGATATTCGGGGGACAGCTCCTGGCCTACAAACTCTTCAGGAGCAACTTTGTCTATCCCGCTGAACTGCAGAACTTCTAATGGACACAATGAGGAAATCTTTTAACTGGCTTACTAGTTAATCTCTGGCCTACATGTGCACCACCGATGGGTTCACTTTGCAAATGTTGTGCTGATAGTCTCATGTAAACACTGGCATCAAGACACACACACTCATCTAGATAACTGTATCTTTTGTTTTATCATCACATTCCTCCTTGTATATTTAGCAAATATCCCCGTTTTTGTAACATACTCTGTACAGTTTGGATATTGTTTTGTATTTTTCTTTATAAACTTCACATTGTAAACACAAACCTATTAGTAGAAATAGTAGCACTAAATGTATGGATTTCACAGCTTGAAAAAATCTATTACCACTGCATATCCTTCAGCTGTGATTTAGGACAGATTTCTGTGATGTCACTTAGGTATTTAGAAAATGCATTTCTAGAGTATGTATGAATATGAGCTGAATCTTTTGCTTTCATGTTTAGGTGCAATGAGAACTTAACATCTACACCATAAACAATGTATTATACTGTAATGTTGGCTGTATATATTAGTTCAGATCGACTGTATTTACATTAAATATTTCATGCAAAATGATTGATGTGAATGTTTGTCTCTGTATCCAAGTGTATGTGTGCTACATCCATCTTTTCAGAACTCACCAAGTCTGTGTGGAATGATGAAAAGAATTTGGAGGCATGCAGAGTTACCGAGAAGAACATCTGCATCTAACCCGAGAGGCAATAATAAAGTGGAGTAAGAGTTATTGCCAAGTTAGTGCTTTATTAAGTCACCCAAATAGTGACTCCTGGCCAACACATAAATGCACTTAAACTAATATACTGTGATGCAGAAATTATTTTTTACTTTTCAATATATATATAAATTATGGAGCTTGATTTTACTCGAACAAACATGCTGTATGATAAAGCAGTTATGGCCTAAGTGAATGAAGTATGGAAAATGCTAGTGTTAGTGTTTTGGGTTCACTCAAACCTGGCAACCTCCGATTAATGTCGTGACCTCTGACCCTGAATGCCACAACAAACTTGCTTGTCAGCTCGGCTGCGGCGGTTGTTGTCTGGTCTGTCCGCTTTTATTGAACATTTAGTGGATACCAGTGACGTTAGTGGAGACTGTGAAACCGAAGGTAATGCCAGGAAACTGCCTGTCGTCCTGTATGCGGAGGTTATTAGACCCCGAGGAACAGCGGAGGATGAACATCAGCAGCCCGGTAAGCTAACATGCTCTCTGTTGGGGGCTAGCTGCTGGAATGCTAATGCTAATGTGGAGGTGAATACTGAGCGGTGATTACAGGAAGTACGCAGCCTGTGGCCATGTGGACCTGGAATACCAGCCATCTTTCAAAGTACTGTATTTATTCATATCGTCTCATAGTTCACAATGAACTATGAATTGTATTGTACTGTTGTTGATAGTTGAGGATGTTTGGTTGATAAACGATGAGACCTACTGTTTCAGCTGAGGTGAAGGTGCACTGTGGATACATGTCGATTTGCACTCGTAAAGCTAGTTTGCTCCTGTTTTTTGAAAGCAATAATAAGACATTATACAAATGGCTCTGATGCTAGTGTTTTTTCTGTCTGTGTTTGAGCAGGATTGCACTAAAACTACGGACCCTTCTCTTAAATCTGGGTTTGAATGGGAGAATCATTGAGTTCTAACTTGTTTTATCAGTGTACAGCACACACACACACACACACACACACACACACACACATATATTTCCATATATCACACACACATATATATATATATATATATATATATATATATATATGTATGCACACACATATCCTACTGCAGAGTCCCTTTGCTCAGCTCAGCCAGCAGATGAATGACATCACAGGGGATGGAGGGGTCCTGAAAGAGGTGGTCCAGCCTGGAGATGGTCCACCTGTACCGCAGAGTGCATCAGTACTGAGTATGTACAACTTCATTTTCATCTTCTCTAACAGCAGTGTTGTCAGGGGCTCTCCATCAAACCAAAATGATCCCCAATGTCCATCAAACCACATCTCTGCCATTAAGCAATTTGGCTAATGTCAAAATCATAAACAAAGTGCAGACCGCCAGCACACTAATGTTCATTAGATTGAATTACAATCCCAACACCTTTGACTCCGCTCCCCCGACATTATTGTTTTTCAGAATGTTGTCTCGCTCTGTCTTAATGTCTCATTCTTTTTCTTCCACAGTGCATTACTCGGGTTTCATGGAGTATTCAGACCATCCTTTTGAAACCAGCACCAACTCCAAATACCCACGCATGATGAAGTTAGGGAAAGGTCAGGAACCTTTCAAGATTGTGGCCGGCGCGTTATTTGAGTCTCCGTGATGAAAAATGGTGACAGCTTTCATATTTTGCTGAAAATAGATCTGACTCTGGTGGGACTGCAGCTGGGTCTGCTGACCATGAAGAAAGGGGAGTTCTCTCGTTTCCTTTTCCATCCCAAGTATGCTTACGGGGACATGGGGTGTCCTCCACTCATCCCAGGCGCTGCCGTGATTCTGTACGAGGTTCAGGTCGTCGACTTCCTCGACTCGGGACGAGTGGATGACTTTGTTGCGCTGAGTGCGGTAGGCAGACTGCAGGGGGCACTGTTGATGCTTTTATTGTCACAGACAACAGACCTGATATCATATTGGTCTGTAACATGGTCTGTTCATCATCCAGAAACAAATCAACTACAAATCAAACTGCCTGTAGCGTGAATCTGTCATGTCATATCCTCTCTGCCGTCAGGCCGAACAGAATGACATCACTCTGCCTGCTCTTGTGGAAGTGGTCACCACACTCCGCAGCTTTGGCAACCGCTGCTTCAACCAGACCCGCTATGAGTACGCCAAAGATCGCTACAAACAGGTGAATCTTCACCTGAGCGGCAGATGAAGAAACGCCTCTTGATTTTGACTTGTCTGTCCTTCATTCCATGCCGTCGTACCCGTTAAATATGTGCCCTGCTTGGGTCTTTGCGTTGGTGTGGTGTGAGAAGTAAATGTGCTATGCGTGGGCACCTCTGCTTGGCTGACAGGCTGTGACAGTTCTGAGGCGCAGAGCGACACAGAGCCCTGCAGAGAGAGAGACCATCAATGCCTCCTTTCTTCTTCTCTACCTGAACCTGTCTGTCACCGAGCTGCATCTGGACAGTCCACACAAAGCCTTGAAGTACGCCGACAAAGCCCTGGAGATTGACCCAAGCAACACCAAGGCTCTTTTCCGCTGTGGGAAGGTAGCAAACTTTCTGCTTGTTCAGCCTTGGAACAGTTTGCAGGGTTTTTTTACTGAATGATTTCAAGAATTGTCGTTGATCGTTATTATGAGACGTTTATATTATTTTATATGTTTTTTTAAAGAAAAGTCTCCCCATTGCATGTGTGGATTCTGATTGATTTGCTCTCTGGCAGGCGTACATGGAGCTGCACGAGTACGAGAAAGCCCAGGGTTGCCTCATTAGCGCTCAGGCAAAGAAACCATTTGACCCTGACGTTAACAGCCTGCTGCGGAAAGCGGCAGTGTAAGACCAGATTCATAACATGTTGCTTTACCGCTTCTGTGTCATGTTTCAGTGTTTCATTAGACCCGACATTATTTTCATGTACAGCGCCACTTCTCACTATTCACTCTTAGTCTGAGTGTGTATATGTGATGAATGTTGCCATCTTGAATTGCACGCTAATATGTAAACCAATAAAATTCCAGATGCTACAAGGAGAGCTTGGACAAACAGAAAGACATGTGCACCAAGATGTGCAAAGACTTCAGGGGAGAGTCACCGTGAAGATGATGAAGGTGAGTGTCCCCTGTAGATATGCTGATGTTAGAATCCTAACATCACAGCATCTATTGATCAAATCACTGTGTTGCAGATGGCAGAGCATCAAAAAAGCCTCATGGTTCAGCTACACAAGTTCTCCAGTAAACAATGTTTTTGCCTTTCGTGTTTTTTTTAAAATTATGTTATAAAAGATTTATCATATTGTATATATAGCCACTGTTCATTTAATTTGAAATCATTTTTAATTGGTCACAAGTTTGTTCATAATGTGACTCAGGAGTTGTTTTTGTTAGAAGTTTTGCTTTTCAGAATTTGCTTGACTCATGTGCTACTAATATTCTCCAGTTTTTTCTTGGGTGTTGATCACATGCCAAAGACAAAATATAATAATAAAAACACTTCTGCTGTCGATAGTCATTGTTTTTGGACTTTTTTTTTTAATTTTCATGGTCACACACATAATTCGACAATGTGCCACTGCTAACATTAAGTTTGTCCATTCTGGGCAACAGTAAAAACATGTTGTTCATAAGTCATATCATCTTATGTGTCTTCATTTGCAGATAAGATAAAAATGTTTTATTGTGACTGATATGACAGATAACGGTTAAAATTGTCAACTGGACTGAAAGCCATGTTGGACAGTGTGTGTAACATGAAAGATGAGCACCTGATTGACTGTTGTTGTGGAAGATAGTACAGACAGCAGTCATTTAATCTGATTAACAGCAGATGGGTGAGTGAGGGGGGGTGTGGGACACAGTCACACTCATTCAGTTCAGAGACGGAGTGATGCAGACATATCAGCCTATTATCTCTACCTCTTATTCTTAAAGGGTCAAAGGGGAGGAGCTCTCAGCCCACGCTGAGGGAGAGGCAGGTTACATCTCTGTCAGGATAACATTTCTGAGGGACATTAGGTGTGTGCTGCCGAAGAGACAAGGGGGCACGTGAGCAATCTGTCCAACTCCTTCACATTGTTTTGGCCAATACAACGATAACTATTGTATTCTGGACAGCTGAATTAGGCATTTTGAAAATATGAAAATTGGATGTTATTACTTTACAGGTCCAGTCTGTAAGATTCTAGTCAAATATTTCCATTTCTCTTGGTAATGGAATATATAAAGTTTCTGGAATTTTACATTTACAGCAGGAGAGTGTCTACAGGGCAGCATTGTTCTGGTCCTCCGACATCAAACCACAATTCCTGACAGAGAATTGGATCCAGAATGGATTTATTGAAGTGTACAGAAAGGGTTACATCTGATAGGCAGATAAATGAACAAGCAGAATAGTATCCAGATAGTTTGCTATCAGTCATCTTCAGGCTCGAGTGTTTAATGGGGTCCATATAGCTGTTAGTCGTCACTGAAGACCTTAGTTACGGTGTCCTTGATGTAGACACACACTCACCTTACTGTGCAATCCAGTGAGCGGGAGGAGGTCGTGCTGAGGAGGCAGCGAAGATGAGCGAGGAGGTGAGTGGTGGAGAGAGAGAGAGAGAGATGGGATGGCAGGATCAGAAGTGCTACAGGGGAGGATGAGGATGTGTGTGTGGGTGCAGATGGAGGAGCAGAAAAGTCTGATTGACCTCTCTAGTTAATCTGCTTGTCACAGTAGGTGAGCGTTTCACCGTCGTCTCCTCGAAGGTCATGCTGAGCCCGCCACGCTGAGTGGATGCGGCCACGGGTACACAAGATGGTTTCCAGGCTCACACACTGCCTCAGCCTCAGGTAAGGACAATGTGTGTGTGCGTGCGTGCGTGCGTGCGTGAGCGTGTCTGTGTGTGTGTGTGTGCATAATGATTTTGAGTTTTGTTCAGTCTACATATGGGATGGGACTCCTCTCCTTGACCCATTGAAGTTGTATGTGTGTGTCTGTGTGTGTTATGTCATCTTTTGGGTGATTTGTGAAAACAACCTTTTTCTTCACTTTACACAATATTTCAACATAAAATGTGACAAAAGATGTTATGGTGGATGATTTTTGATAATTGGTGGAATCGTGAAACTAGTAATGTATAGACGAAAAGATGTGGAGGTTTACTATAAATGTAAAAAAAAGTGTCTTATGATATTTCAGGGAAAGTAAATGTTCAAATTATAATATCCAAACATGAATTATTATCCAACTTTCCTCTTGACAACAAAAAAGTCAGTGTTAAATCTGGTAGCTGTTACTTTTTATACAATCACCACTTTACAGGGTAATAATATTTATATCATCAATGACCCAATAGAACCACACCCATAATCGGTTTTCAGCCAGTGAAATACACTTTAACCGCACAGTCAAGGACTAATCCAGTGTTTGGTCTTAAAATACCTCAGTGTTTGTTTTGCTGCGTGTTTACCGAGGAAGTGTGTTTAAACAGCGCTGAGATTCCTTCATGTTTCACCTGATGTGGACATGAACTGCCCCCAGTGTGATTAATATCATGAATTACAATAAAGTGGATCAAATAATTCCACTTTGATCCATCTCCCATTGCTCCTTTCCTTTCCTTTCCGAGAGACCCCCAACCCCCTTTCATCTATGCGTACACACACGAAGAACAAGAAGTGTCCATCATGTTTAAAGTGACTGTGTAGAATTGGATGGCATCTTGTGGTGGAGTCACACGTTGCAGCTGAATACGCCTCACCCTTCCCTCATAGTATGATGATCTCATTCTCTCATTATGAAAATAAAGGTTCATACACTCAAGAGACTTGATAAAACACCAGTATAATGTTGTGTTCACTTACTGGAAATAAGTTTCACCTCAGTTTTACACACTAGACCTTTAAGCTCTGACTGGTTGTAAAAATAAAGATGTTTTCATACAGTGAAATTATTGGTCATGATAGCAGCACTTTTATCATATAAACACTATTTATGAGAGCAGATAAAACAACAAATACAATATCAGCTTGTGCAATAGGTGTGAACTTTCAAATATTCAAACACACATTTACTGATGTCATCTGATAATAATTGATTGCAACAGCTTCCTGAAGTCAACATTTTAATTAGGTCCTATATGCAGTACCACTTGAAGCAGCAGGGGGGCGCCTGCATCCACGAAACCTTTTTAATTCGGCTTCAACCAATCCCCGGGCTGCCTTCTATCTGTGGTCCCGCCCCTCTTTCTGACAAGCCTGAGAGAGTGAGAGAGAGAGGGAGAGAGAGAGGGAGAGAGAGAGAGAGAGAGAGAGAGAGAGAGAGAGAGAGAGAGAGAGAGAGAGAGAGAGAGAGAGGGAGGGGGGGAGAGAGAGGGAGAGAGAGAGAGAGAGAGAGAGAGAGAGAGAGAGAGACGAGGAGGGTGACGGAGAGAAAGAGGAGTCACAAACATAACAGAACGAAGATGGACGACACCGAGCGATAGACAGGCAGACAGAGAGACAGATGAGAGAGTGTGTGGAGGTCGGGTGAAGAGTGTGAAGAGCAGGAAGGAGAGTTGGAGGAGAAGAAGAAGAAGAAACATGAGTCGGCAGCAGCAGCAGCAGACCCAGGGAGTGGTTTTAACGGGTTACCACAGCAACGCGGAACAGTTGCCCTCAACTGGACCATGCGCCCCCAGCTGTCCGTCTTCCCGGGACCCTGACAACCCCACCGGGCCCATGTGTGTGTGTGTGTGTGTGTGTGTGTGTGTGTGTGTGTGTGTGTGTGTGTGTGTGTGTGTGTGTGTGTGTGTGTGTACAGCTGGTTCTTGTTACCTCATCAGACATTGCCCAGCATACAAACAAACTTTCTCAGGACCAGTCAACCTCATGGGGACCTCGTCCTAGCGAGCGAGTCCCCGTGAGCCATGACGTCACCCCCCCGTCCTGGTCAAGGTTAAGTTAATATCAGGGTTAAGTAGAAGTTGACCATGGTTAAGGAAAGGGTTGTGCTATCGACAATGAATGGAGGATGATCCCCATAATGACACTAGTGCAAACAGCCCTGTTTGTGAGTGTGTGAGGGGGCAAAGGTCACAGTGGTTGTGTTGTTGTCCTTGCTCTGAACTTTACAACCAGGTTAGATGTTATAAGATTACTGAAAAGCTGGTTTGGCACGTTCCACATTATCTGTAGCAGCCTGTTATTTCACAATGTAACTTGATCAATTGAAAAGTGTGGTAGTTTGGATCCACAGCTGCCGCCATGTTTTCACTCTCTGCTGGACTTCACTGACTGCCCCCACTGCTTTGAATTATTTAGTCATTCTTTGTTGACATTGCAAAAGCAAAGGGAGCAAGTTTTATATCGCATTCCATCATTATTATTTTCAATTTAAGTTTGATTTTGAAAGTTGAGTCTAAGATGTTAGAACTTGTGCGTTTGTGATATTCGAAATGTAAAACTTGCCTACCAGCTCCTGCTCTGAAGGCAGGTTCATAATCAGCAGATTAGCAGTTTCACCTTGACTTATTTTTTTTTATAACACCTCAGATTTTACAAGGTTGCCATGACACTCAGATATCACTGTTGGTCTCAAGATAATACTATATTATACTGAACCAACTTGCCGCAGTATGAAGCAGCCTTGTAGGACATATCAGATAGTGGGGTTTTCTCTGATTGGAGGCCGCCATGTTTTTACAGCTGGACAAGCGAAACACTACAACTTGAGTTTTGACTACACCTGAAGGCTGGCGTGTGTTCTCCAACAGAGGAAACATGTAGCCCCATATCTGTCAATCCTGCACAATGTGCCTTTAAGATGAGAGATGAGTGTCAGAACAAGGTCTTGGGTTTTCATATTCCTACATCTGGTGTTTACTGTTGTTGGTTTTGGAGAGCGCTGTGTGACCCACACACCTTCGCATCACCGCTGCTGTTTACTGCTTGTTGTAGTCATGACATGACAGTGTCTTCCTCACCTTCTTTATGAGCTGCTAGAATTCAACTGTCACATAGAAATCATGCTCATCAGGAGACAACAGCAAGAATTTTAACTATTTATAACTTGTCGATTCATCTTGGTCGAGATCTTTCTTTGTGTGTGTGTGTGTCCAGTGCACATTCAGTTCAGTAAACAACTGTTGTCAACAAATGTGGCACAGCTAAAGTAAACAACACAGTCCAGCTGGTATTCAGGTGGACACACCTGCCCCTGCGTGGAGGCAAACGTGTGTGTTCCTTTGTGTGCATGTGTGCGTTTATGTATGTGTGGGTGTGTGTGTACAGTATATGCACCAGTGTGTGTTCCAGATGGCTTCTCCAGCTAACGGGGGGAAAAAACGCCAGCATCACATTACAGCTTGCCTTTGTCTCACCTCCCACAGCAGAGTGTGTCTGTGTGTGTGTGTGTGTGTGTGTGTGTGAACTGACGAACA
>JAFBJT010111454.1:60925-75272 GCA_016785325.1 Chascanopsetta lugubris | reverse complement strand
CCCTTCCTGTTTCTTCAGTGCGTTTTTCCCACCAGTTTACAATAACGAAGAAGAAATCAGATTTCTTAGCGTTACCCCAGTTAGCCCTCGCGCTGACGCACAGGACTAACGAGCCATTCTCTACTGCGGCTTTGCGATCATTCCGAAAGTGAAGCCGTGTGATCACCGTCAAACCAGATAGAATCGAAGTGGAGTCTCTTCTTCCCCCTTTGCGTGTTAAGGACGAATGATGTAGGTTAAGTCTTTTGTGCGTTTAGCGTCAAATGATGGAAACGGAAGGACACAAACAAACAAAAGAGACGTGGCCTAAATGGCAAAGTATGACACAGCAATATCCTTGAACATATGGTTCAAAGGTCACACGATCATCCAGGTTCCTCATCAAACTGCGAGGTGTGTGCTACATAAACATGTCAAGTAAATGTGTTAAGCCTGAGATATTACCCTCTCTGCACAAACCCTTTCATGTCAAAACAGCCGAGTCATTAAAACGCGGCCTCAGGACACAGTAACTAATCAGGGACTTATCTGACTTGACTAATTGGACGCAACAAAACTTGGGGGAACTAATTCTCCGTAGTGGCAATGCGTCTTTTTGCGAAAGATCTTTCCGAGGCTCCCACCGTGAAACCTATATGTACACCGCAGGGCCACAGTGATGCATGATGGGAGTAGCAAGTTGCTGTTAAAATGGAGCCAAGGTGAAAAGGTTCCAAAGGAAGATTAAAGCCGCATACCTGAACGCCTCCATTACACTGATAAAATCTAAGAGCGAACGTGGACGAAAACAAAACCTCACACGCTGCGGTCAAATGAGTTGGGCTGAAGAATGCGGGATAATGAGAAAACGCTGTGCGGGTTTTATAGGGGCCTCACATGTTCCGCCTGTGTCTGGAGGGCCCGTAAACGTTGGTGTTTGTGTCCACATCACGTGAGCGAGGACGGCCGAGGAACGAGCGGAGACCACGGAGCGACGCTGCAGGCTTTCAACAAAGCACTGTGATGGCGAGGAGATGTCGTTTAAATCCAGGGACTGAGTTGAGATATCGTCGTCCTCTCAAAACAAAAATCACAACACACAATCTTCCCTCCTTTGAAACGTACGGTCCGAAACATCCACTTTTAAAGACAATGGGAGATCTTGAGCGTGGATCCTAAGAGTGCGTCACAATACAGATGAGATGAAACGCTCAAAGTGGCCCTTGAAATCCTTGCACTGATTCTGCGGCGCCGTTAGCTCACCTTAAACACGTTGGATGTAATAGCTTTGTCAACGCCACTCTATCCGTTTGTTGTGGCAGCATGGATCTGTGCAGTAGGGGATACAAAGTCACAGATGTCCTCAAGATAGATGTAACATGAAGTTGTCCTATTGCACCGACAGTTATTCGTCAGAGTAACAAAAAGCTTTTAAATTGACCCTCCAAGCCATAAATTCCTTTAACTTAAACAACTGGGACCTAAGTTGGGTCAGACGTCTGTTTACAGAGGACATCCATCTGGAGTCAGACCTAACTTGGTGGTCTGGAATAAATAAGGAAAGTACTGCACTACCACTTAGAATTACACACTGATCATTTCTATGGATTTGATCCAAATAAAAATAAAAACCTTATCCCTGACGCAAACGGGCAAAACAGCATCGGAACTCGAGCTCAATTCTGTAAAACCGTTAACCTTCAGCCACCTCGGGGCTCGATGCCAGTCTGTCAGCAGCCGCTGGCACCACAAGTCCCAGTCACACCCTGGTGCTACACCCTCCCGCCTGTGTGGGAAGAAATCATACTCGCATACATACAGACTCCTCTAGCTGGACTCAAGGGGGTGTGTGAGAGAACCGAGGCTGATTCCAAGGTTGGGGGTCAGAGACGAGCTAAGGGCAGAGGGTGGAGGGGCCCGTCAGCCCAAAACCTTGATAGGCGCTTCCCGCCAGGACGCCCTTCTCTCAGGTGGGCCGCCTGCTATGTCTGCTCAAACCACCCCGGCTTATCACCACATTCCTCTGCCGAGGACTCTTTAACTTTGCAGCTTTTACGCGTATCGCTATACAAGCCGCGATCTAGATCGACATCATTACGAGGGACCGTATCAAAGCTTACGGTAAACACGAGGTGGGCGCACAGATAGATGAGATGCGGAAGAGATAGGGAGGAGAAAGGACGAGGGGGTGGGGAACGGTTCCCGGTGTGGTCGCCCTATCGGGTTTCGGAGCTCGCCGTGAGCTCATGTCTGGCCACTGTTAACGGGGTCTCTCGACAGACAGGCTGCTTTGTTCCCCTCCGTGTAGTCTTAGGCCGGTTACATGCACTGATTAATAAAGACAGGGGACACTATGAACAAGAGGCTCAAGCAACACGTGATACCCCTGTTTCCTCTTGGCAAGATAAAGCCAACACACAGTGGTCTGTCTGGAGCGGAGGGGCAATACGAGAAAAGAGCCACCAGCATCTGAGAGCGTCAAGCTGCTCGAGCCGTGACGCTAATTATATTACGAACTCACAGAAACAGAAAAACGGGTCACTCCCTAAACAACCGTTCCTTGTCCTTTATTCGGGAGAGTGGTATCGGTTACACGTCTGCTTGGTTTCGAGTTATTCAGGTGCAAGTCGTCCTGAGAATGTTCACGTTTAAGGACCTGGTGGCGCAGGCTCCCCCTAGTGTCCCGGCATAGTAAGTGCAGGTACACAAAACAAAGTCTCTAGATCTTCTCTGGAACATTTACCACACTTAGCAAAGTTATTCCGCAGGCAGGATTTAGACCCTCTGGCGGGACCGTTCTGGCCCGTATGTTTGACACCCACGCACACACTTTCATTTCTTTATCAACACCTCTGTAAAGCACAGGGGCGGAGCCAGAGGGTGGCTCTTCATCTAGCTCCGCCACTGTTCCTGAATAACTTGCCCGTGGGTTGTATCAGTGCTGCATCAAACTACCAAGCTCATCCTGACCGTGACCATTTCAATATGAAAACACCCGAGCCAAGCCAGAGCCTCATTTACCGGTAATTCATTACATGTGTTTTAGATTTCGCAGGGATGCGACGAAAATCGGTCGGACTCACGCACAGCAACAGAACTGAACCTGGATCACGGCAACGTGCAGGATGCCCAGCTGGTGTCCAACAATCCAAGATGAGGCGCACAGCACTTGCAAAGCACTGCCCCCCCGCCCCCCCCAGAAAACCTAAGAGAGGTGTAAGAGACGTTGCACTTCATCTGCACACAAACATGCAAACACAAACACACACACACACACGATGTAAATTAAAGGAGGGCAGTTTATGAGTTGTGACCCACACTTGCCACAGGAAACCACAAGGCGAAATACACGTATATAAAAACACACACACACACGCGCTGATCTCATTTTCCTCTCTGCTATCCTGCGAACGTAGCGTTATAACTCAAATGCAAAATCACTGTGAGGCCGGAGCTGCACAGCCATTTCTGCTGGTTCATAGTCCTCAGTATCATGTGATCCCGGTCACACTCGAAAGGATTGAATATCAACACAGCGCTACCTGTAGGGCGAGGCGCAAACGCACCGGAAAAATGAACACATTCACCCAGGTTCCTGTTCCCACAGAGCTCAGTATCAATCTGAGGGCCCTTTCACACACAGACCGAGTAACAGCAGCGGATTAACGTGTCCAGAAAAAGGTAAGAGATCCTCTTTTGTTCACACCATCACCAGCTGCACCCCGGTGACTGGCAGTCCTGAAAACAGAGCAGGGCTGAGGCGGCTGCACGCTTCACTTCCAGGGGCTGTTGAGAGTGTGACGTAGCGTGAAATACGACCGGAGTGAGGCGGCCCTGCACAGTCCCGCCTTTATGCGGAGGCACTTTGCTCAATTTTCATCGCCATCGCGCAACTTTTGTGAGGATGACATGTCAAAAATGGCTCTGTGACTGGCGTCGTCCCACGCTCACATCGACAAAAGTTAGACCCAAGAACCTCTTCAATAAGGATTTCAAAGTAGCCAAAAACACGAATCGAATACGGGACGTTAACTTTGCGCGACCGAGTGTGAGAAATGTGCAAAACTACCAACCTTAGTTTGCACCATCGGGTCACCCTCAAGATTCTACTGTAGGTTTTTGTTCAGATCCCAAACCGGCGCCATCGCCAAGGCTCAATATATTTAAATGGGAGTGGCCAGGTAATAAAATGTGCTGCATGATGATTTCAAGACAAGTCCCTTTTGATGAGTCTAAATCCAGTGAGAGGCATTATGGTTATCATTTGCTATCAGGCTACACAAAACCTAAAGGACTCCCGCGTTTAATCTAACTAGGTCTGTTTTCTTTTTGATTGACATCACCACGGGGAGGAAATCTCAGACTCGGAGTGCAGGTCAATCTCTACATCTAACAGTTTATTCTAAAAACACACCGGTGTCCTGAATAAAGAATCAGGACAGACATTATTTGCACTCCTCGGTGATCTACGGTTAATGTTTTGAAACGCTAGCAGGAGAAACTGCCCCCATCTCCATGTTAAACACAAAAGCTGTTTGGTTTTCCTAATGCTCCTCTTCCATTACTCGCGAGTCCGTCCAGATCAAATAAAACTCTCATTTGGTCGACACAGGGCTGAGCTGGGAGACACTGATAGCTAAACACAGCTGCAGTCACTCCTGTGCCTGTAGGTTTAGACGCTGCTGTGTTTATATGAGGCATGAGGTGAGCTTACGTAGAGACAGGGCTGCTTTCAGGCTGGCACCAAGGTACAGACATTTCAGGGAGGGACAGGCCATGCTCTCAACTTTTCATATTATGATTATAGTGACCAACTAAATATAAATATAGATCAAATGTACAAGACAGACATTTTTAATTATTTTTAACCTGTGTCCATTTCAGTCCTTTCAATGACAAAAAAATGTCGGAGTCAAAATAATTTATGATAATTCTGTAAACTAGAAGATTACGAATATTACACACACTTCCACCATTTCATTTGGCAGATGATACAGCGACATACATGCTAGGTGTGTGAATGGGGAGGCTGGGAATTGAACCCATAACCATATGCATTCCAAACGCACGATCACCCACTGAGCCACATCCACTAAAATATTCAAATTCAATGTGTAGGATTTAGTGACGTGTAGTGGTGATGTAGCACACTGCATTTGAAAACTCTTAACATACCCCTATGAGGGAAGCTCGCTAGACTCAAAAAGTCTCGTCATTGGTACAAAATGCAGAGGACCTGTTCCCAAACATATACAATCACAAATGCATAAGTACAATTATCTTTCACTGGCGCATAAAGTATGCAAGGGAGATGGAGTACAAATAGAAGCAATCTGGACTTAATGTTACAGATATTTTCCGCTCGGTTTTCTTTTGAAACATTTTCAGTGTTGACATTTTTTCATCTCACAGTCAGAGATCTGAGACATCTCCTTTGCCCCTAATTAGCAAGTCGGGTTATATCCCCCCCCCCCACCACACACACACACACACACACCACCACCTAGCAATTTCCTCCGAGAATGAAAACACTGCATCTCTTTTCATCTTCTAACCAGCCTGGTCTCGCAGCCGTACAGGCAGAAAGTCCAAAGTTCAAGTCATTAGCTTCGGTCACTTCCTATAGCTCATCATCAAAGGCAGACAACCGGCAGAAGACCAAAGGCATGGGACAGTTACACGTAGCACCACCACCCATGGACACAATTACAGCGCAGCATATCAGAAAAGGGGCGGTACATGGAGAAACAAAGGTCCCTGGAGAGAGAGTGGTGCGACACAGTGACTGTAAACCCCATTGTACGCACCATTTTGGGGGAACCAGCCCAAACCTCAACCAGCCCCTTTTGAAAAAGAAGGAGCTGCCGCTCTAATCCATCGCCCAGACCCTTCGCCACTATAGAATGAAGAGTTTCAAATTGCATTATTTCTAAACATCTACATCTAAACGCCCAAGAGTCAAAACCAAGTCACTCGAGAGAATGCTTGAAGGGTGAGCGGCCTCTGAAAGGTTTGTTCCGCCATTTCCCGTTGGGCCTTTTCCGACACTGTGAGGCCGTGGTTTGTGGTTACGAATGGCCGAGAGGGGAGAAGTCAAACAAACTGTGTTGACCTTCGCGGCCCCGTGACCTCGGTGCGAGAGGAGCATCATATAATTCCTCACCATTGTGAGACAAGGCCTCATACTTCGAGAGGAGTTGTTCTGACTAAAGAATACGTTGAAATGATAGATTCCCTGACGTAGCATCCTCCCTGGGAAATGACGTGACATGTCCCGATAGCATCTTTAGCTAGCTAGGAAGCTTGGATCTTGTTGGCCGGCGCTAAAGCCAACATCCGTGGAAGACCTTTGGCCGATGCCACTGGATGTCAGCCAGCTTCATCATTGTGATTGTTTTATTTTTGTTGGTGCCTATTTGCTCTTGCTGAGTGTGAGCCTGGGCCAGCTGCAACCGTGGTAACAGAGGCAGATCAAAGGCTGAGTAAAAGGTTGAGATGGATACCGATGTCCATTTCATGCAGATCAAACATCTAGCATCACGGGGTTTAATTACACTGGCTTGTTTGGTTGGGTTTACACAAGCAGAGGCAGCATGACGAGGGGGTCTTCTTCATGGCAAAATAGAGGCATCTCTGTATAAATGGGGCTTTTCATTCCCACTCTACCCGCTGCTGCACCCAATTTAGCATTCGCCCCCCCCTTTGCAGCCTTAACCACCCTCTGCCTCCTGGAGGAACCCCTAAGCTGTCTCTGTTACATATGCACAGTCAGGTTCTCACCCCCACCCCACCCCCCCCCCCCCCCCCCCCACCCCACCCCCCCCCCCCCTCGCCCCTCCCGTAATACTGCACCTATACAAATACAAAAATAGAGCAAACAAGCATAAAACATGGATGGAAATTTGAGACGAGTCAAGAAGGGAGGCGGGGGGTGCGCGCGCGAGGGGGGGGGTGACGCCTTCTCAACGAGTGAAATGTGGGTTTATGTATGCAGCTGACGCGGAGCTGCAGCAGAGAGGCATGAACACGGGGAGAAAGGAGAAACGGAGGGGCGGGGGGCATGATCTGCTTCTCCACAGTAGGAGCTCCAACTCATCGAGAATGCAAAGCTTCTTCTGAAGGAGTGAGTGTGCATACTGGTGGTGGTGGGAGGTGGGGTGGGGTGGGGTGGGGGGGCTTACAAATTCATAATGTCTAGGGGGGAGGGGAGGGAAGGAGCTGGTCCCTCTACTTTCCTTGCCCTCCCAAATGGCTATTTTGCTAACTACCCCCTTGCCTTCACTTCTAACCCCCCCCTTGCCTTTCCCCCCCCACCCCCCACCCTTCGCCCCCCCCCCCTTCTCTCTCTCTTTCTTGCTTTGAGGGAAAGTTCATTTTGAGTCTGGCCCATTGTGGCGGGTGAAGGGAGTGACTTGCTGAGGGGTGGCCCCGGGTCTCTTGGCTAACACTGCCAGGTCAGATCTGTTGGAGCTAACTAAGTAACACTGGCAGGAATCTGGAGGGAAAGAGAAAGGGAACACAAAGGCTGGATCACTAATAAAGATCCCTTTCTCCGTCACATGGAGTGCATTTATCACTCTGTGTGTGTGTGTGTGTGTGTGTGTGTGTGTGTGTGTGTGTGTGTGTGTGTGCAGGGGAAAAAGTGAGAGACTGTGTGAAGTAGGCAGAGTGGGTGATGGTGAAAGGGAGATAAAGAGCGAGAGAGGTAATAGAGAACAGGACAGTCCCTTTTTTTTTTCTATGTGAAGGAGCTGATTAAACACAGCCAGTTAATTAGTTTTCCTTTTTAATGCGCGATAAAAAAAATAAAAAAAATTCAGTCAAAAGAAGCTCTTGGTTGCATATGGAGATAAAAATAGATCTCAGTTCAATGTGGGTGGAGACAGATTAAACGATTTTAATGTCACCGAAAAAATATTATTATCTTAATGAAAATCAGTTTCAATACGCAACATAATTGGATTAAACAACGCAGATAACTGATCAGTAATTAAATGGTTGGGATAAGAAACATTGGTTCCATTACACAGTATAATCAAGAGATAATGAGTAAACACAACATTTCTTGGACCAAAACAAAAACCTCTTTGCACATTTGCTGATCATCAAACTGCAATCTGGAAACGTGTCATATGGCTCCGCCCCCTTTTGGAGGAAAACAATGGAAACACTCCATAGACTTCAACGCAGAACACCGATACAACATGTGACAAAGCAACCAAGCAAATAAAGTTACGCCACTTTAAAAATATCAGCCATCTTGCACTTTACACAAAATAACCCAGCTCCATGTGTAATTACAATGTAGTTCGGAGTGTGGACGAATGGAAGTACCACCTGATGGTATGACTGATAAGGACAAGATGTTTACACTCCCCCGATCAGACCACGTTTGATGTGCATTGCGCTGATACAGCCAAGTTCTGTCTAGATCGCTAACAGGAGTTTGGCATTTCAGAGCAGGTCGGTACGAGAAACAGCAGATGTAAAAGTTGATGGTTGTGAAAACTGCAAAACAAATCTCAGCCAAGGCCAAACACACAGGGAGAGGGAGAGAGAGAAAATGTGGGAGACGGATCAGAAAGCGGTCAGATAAATGATCTGGCCGTGACTGTTGGGACAGATTAAAACCACAACAGCTGGTGCAGGGGGAAGAACATCAGTTTCATGCTCCGGCCCCCGACCGCAGTCCGGCAGGAGCCAAGAGATGGTGCGCTAGGCTGTACTTAACACTGAGGAGAAATTAAAGGGGTCCGACTGAAATGAATGGGAGTCGCGTCGCCCAAAAGCTCTGAGGGAGACGAACACACGCGTCTTTGGAAACCTTCACCCGAAAGGCTCGCGCACAACGTGAATTAAAGACGACGGCTGCAGGTAGTTTGAAACAATATATCCGTTCCATTCGTTCAGGCCTCTGTGGAGTCGATGCTGAACATATCTGCAGAATTTCTATAGACTCTATCCGATAGACATTCAACTGTGGGCAGCTGAACAAAGCAGAGTTGCATAAAACATACATCAGGCGGTTGTGAGCCAAGTCTCGCGAGCCAAGTTTTGAACCAACATTGTTTCACGACGACCATTTTTTAACCCACAGTCAGGAAATTGATTGTGAAGGAGGATTCAGTCGCAACATATTGAGGATGCGGCAATGTCAGCTGCACACCCACAACACCATTACCACACGGAACAGGACGCATCAGGCACGAAGTTCATTTCTCAACTTTGCGCCAGTTTGCCACTAGCTAACCTTGCTAAGCTCGTTAGCTGATTTGGTCCATGAAATATCAGACATACGAAATCACGTATCTTCTAAAAACTTTCACCAAAACCCAAGTGAATCCATTCATGACATCATACTTCAGCCTAGCCTCGTAGTAATGAAAGGAGGGGTGGTGCCACTAGCATTGTAATACGTACAGCGACGTACCGAGCAAATTGATTTGGACAATTAGAATGAGCAAAGGCTTCCGTCTGATGGCAGCTGTACGTTCCTGACTTCGCCTAAAAGGTGGGGGAACTTCAGAGTGTCTGGTGTGAGCTGCCCTCACTGCGGTGTGAGGCGGTTGGGCAGCCGGGGCGCCAGAGCCTCTCGGTGCCTGGACCCAGGCCAAAACATACAAGCAGCCCTGCATTTAATGAAAACACGGCCCTTTGCTCTGTTCACTCCCGCATTGTGATGAGAAGATAAAGGTAACAGTCGACAGAACTGGGCTACTTCCCCGGCTTTTGGACGGGCAAAGAATTTAGAAGACTGATACGAGAGTCGTGCCAAGTTTTTTTTACGCTCTGCAGGACTCTGCAGCTGAGCCCCGCTTTTACAAAAACACAAAACCATCCCATGCAACTTCTCACATATAGGAGAGAAAACTTTGACCAATAATAAGGCCGTACACAAACTTACTACGGCAGTGACCGTGTTCCTTTTTAGACTCAGGATTTAAACGGAAAACAAAGAGAGATGTATCACTATGGCGGCACATAGGCAGAACAGTAGAACTCCAAGTTATAAATTCTTTATGTAACAATGGCAACTGGGGACCGAGAATCCAATAACGGAATGTGAAACCAAGTACTAATAAAAGATTAAAAAAATGAAGTCTCCCGGCAATAACAGCTTGAAAGAAAGTAGCAGTTAAAAGGGGAAAACGAGCAGAGGTGCAGAGAGTGTGGCGCCGACTCGAAGAGCTAATAAACCAGAGTGGCACATCTCGATTTATGGCTATAGCCAAAAAAGAAAAAAATTAATGGATAGAAAAAGGAGCTGGAGTATGCAAAGCACCTGTGTACTTCTGCAGGTTTGGACGTGCCTTTGTGAACTCTGTACGCTCTCCCTACCTATGTCCTTTAACTCAGGGTGACAGAGCTACAAATCTCAGCTGGGCCAGCGACCCACCTACAATCTCTACGCCTGCAGGGGGGGGGGTCAAACCTACGGCCCCGCCAGAGGGTCCTATCCAAATTTTGATGCGGTGTGGTTGTATTTTTTGTGCTAAAACAAAGGGAAACATTTGAAGTTGCTGTGAGATCAGATCAAATGTGTCCGTGTGTGGCCCCTGTACTAAAATGAGTAGCACTAACACCCCCGTTCTAAGGGGTAGGACTCCTTTAAACCAGAATGTCAGGAGACTTCAGAGATGCTAATGTAGCCCCCCAGGGCACTATTCACACCTGACATTATCATGCCTGTTGGGTGATTCGGCCGCAAGGGCGACTCTGAGGATGTGGTTTCACATTTGAATGCATCTATATTGACCACTTGAGATCAGATAGCGAGTCCCAACTCTACATGCAAACACAAACATACATGAGAAAGGAAGAGACTGGGAAGTGCAATGGACTGTATACGGCTCTGTTTTCAAGTAATCGCAACCATTTGAGGGGGAAAACGAATGAGAAGTAGAAATAGGGGCATATGGTAAACCAATGAGGTCCAAATCATCATTGGTAGTCCAGTTGCCATTCGACCTTTTTTGAATAATCAGATTTCACATCCACCTTCAATGTGCCATGGTGGCTGTATCGCAGGTCCAAACGTAGCCTCAGAATCCCATTGTGTGCACCAGGTAACACTCACAAATAACTCATCAATGTCACTGTCATTTACACCGGGGCACTTACTGGAAACAGTTGCTTACGTTATGTAACCTTGGCGCCCGGAGGCCACAGCGAACAACAAGAGCCACACAACAAGACGAGTTCAGGAATGTGTTTAGAAATTCAGATTTGACACCCGAGTGCTCGCTTGCCCTTTGGATGAGTGTTTTTCTAAAAGAAAAAATGTAAGACATGCCCTCACCTTTCATTGAGCATGTCATGCATACCATAATATACTGTAAGTGAGCTCTCTACAGCTTGTGTGGGGCAGTAAAGGACATATAGATTCGATTTTTGAACCCAATGCTACTGATAAGACCTGATGTGTTTTCCAATATGGAGAAATACATTTGTCAGTGTAGGATTTTGTGACACCTAGAGGTAAAACTGCACGTTATCACCTAATGTTCCAATCCAAACATGTAGGAGAACCTGTGGTGACCTTCAGGGGAAGCCAGACACACAAAGGCATCACTGTACCCTTACGCAACCACACAACATTGTTGTTTATGGTTGTGGGTCAAAGCTACTTTCCATTGTCAATCCATTGGTTGACATCATCAGGGTTTCACCACCCACTGGGTGCAATCTCAGTAAGTTCAAACACGGGCCATTGGCTACTGAGTCACTGCTAGAATTGTGTTGTGCTCTGGTAATCAAAATAAGTTCAACTAAATTCTACACACTGGGCCTTTCAATGATAAACTGCCTCATGATCAATATACAGAGAGAAACAGTCCCACACGTGGGAGGCTCAGCGTGACCTTGACTGTTGGAGCACATGGCCATGTGGGCCAATGCAGTGTGAGGCAAGACGGCTTTGAAGCTGCGCTGCAGAGAACCGAGCAGGAATTCTGATGTCCTGCTGAATATCCTCAAACCCTCCTCCTCCTCCCTCCCCCCTCCTCTTCCTCTCTCTGCAATGGATTCAATAAAGCCCAGAGACAAGACAAAAGAAGAGAGAGGAAGAATGAGAAGATTAAAATAAGACGAAGGAAAACCGGGGCATTTCCATAGCGTGTATCAAAACGAACGTAACCAAACTGTCGCTTTGTGCGAGAGAAAGAAAACAACAAAAGCAGGAATCCAGGCTCTGTTGCCTTTGGGCTGAACTCAAACCAGAAAAATTACGGCCAAATTATAATGCCACGGCTCCGACCAATTTTCTCTTTTCCTCCACAAACCTCCTCTGCCCTCGAATTACTATCAATATTCAATTAGGGAGGGTGTATGGGGAGGGTGGGGTGCAGGGGGTTGTGGACGAGCCGACCTCAAAAACAAACCACACCTCTCGGAGGATTAGGACCCTTAACACAGTGAAATGTCCTTCATAAATAATCAACAGAAAGGGGCGTAAATAGCTTCTCAGTGAAAGCAAACAGGCCTGTAGCGCGGAGGTTTCTCTGCCTTTCCAACAAGGGATCGAACCCGTGATGTCGGAGCCGTCAGCGGAAACATTCACCAATGTCCTGACTGTCCCACAGGAGTGTTGATTATTAATAGACAAAGAAATGTAGGTCACGATGAGGTCATATCTCATATTTGAGGTCCATTGACAGTTAAAACCCTTCTGATTTTTAAGGGGGCGTGGTCATTGTAATAATGAATATGGATGATGCCAATTTCAGGGATTCAAATTTTGCAATGACATATGTGATGTATGAAACTTTTTTTTGTTTGTTGCAGTGTGTAGGATTCATTGACTTCTGGTGGTTTCATTCACCTCATCCTTTACATTTAAACATACCAGAGGATCTATGGAAGTTTTCATAGAGAGGGTCTGCTACTGATGTAAACATAAAGGGCTCAATGCAGGGAAATGAATGAATGAATGCAAACCATAAGCATTTACATTTGGGTGATTATCAGTTGAATCATTAATCATCGAGTCCATTTTCCGTCATTACTACAGGACAATTTCGACTAAATCGTACACACTGGACCTTTAAATTGAACAATCTCCCATAACTAACTGTAAAGCTGAGAAAGCTCACACTCGGTTGAAAAACCAGCTTTAAAAGCTTGACCTCTGGTGTCGACTGTACACGCCGGCCTCCCCTGATAATTGACTAACTCAATGACAGATTGAACAAGGTTTGACCCAGTGACTCTGAAGCTGCAGCACGAGCCTCAAATTACACATCTGCCAGAGAGAATGAGGGGTGGAGCTGCCAGGGTTAGGATTACTCCAGCTTTAAACAGAGACGTCGGGATGTTCGCTCGATAACAAATCTCCAAAAAGCAAAAGCTTTAATGTTTTATCTGATCAAGTTGAGGCCGCATCTGTGCACCAGAGGCTGAACCGTCATGGCCGACAGATTCCGTATTTACTGGGTTTCTTCGGGTTTGTAGAAAAGCGCCCTCACACATTCACGAGGCGATCAGACTCACATTCGCTCAGTGCCAGGTCAGATTTTCACACTTTATAGAGAACGACACGCTCGATTCCCACGACTGAGGAGAAGTGTGTGTTTTCATGATGATTTGTCGGGGCTCAGTATGAAATCGAAATTAGTCATTAAAGAAACAGTGAGAGCGGGAAAATGGAAAATTGTGACGGCGACAGAAAGAAAATAGAAGCACCACGTGTAGGACAGAGTGACACCTGGTGATGAAGTTGCATGTATACCAGCTGTAGCGATACATGGAGTACAACATGGCCGCCTCCATAGAGGGAACCCAGTCAAGATAAAGAGCTAATTCTAGAATGCAAACAACGATACTTAAGATACAGATGTTAATACACTCATTTAGACACAATAGCACGAAGATGAGATATTACATTTTTCGGATAAAATGCAAATGGCGCCTCGTAATCTGATTCATTTTTTTGCAATAGCTAAAAAAGAGGGAAGGGGGAGAAGCAGACAGACCCAGGTAGGAGCGAGGGGTGACAAAGGCCGGGTCTGGTGGCGGGGGGGGGGCAAGAAGGGGGGGAGGCGGGGGGGGGGGGGGGGGGGGATCAGAGCCAGCACCTCAAAGCCGCCTCCCACAGCCGGGGATGAAGGTGGCTCCATGTGGAAGCAGAGAAGATGAAACGCCATTTGGGGCCAGGGCCCCCCTGCTGCCTCGCCTCTGTGTTCAGGGCCTGTGAGCCCCCACCGTCACCACCACCCTTTCTGCCTCTGAAGTGCTAAACACCCCCTCCACCACCACCACCACGTCACACCCAGCAGTGCTGCACCCTGCCTCTCCTGCCATTTGTTGACTCGGCACAGACGGACACAATGACAGGGAGTGTGTCTGCTGGGTTTCCCTCTTTATGCATGCA
>JAFBJT010111454.1:50720-60730 GCA_016785325.1 Chascanopsetta lugubris | reverse complement strand
ACGGGTATTTTTGACATATGCAATTAATTTGATCGGGCCATTCATTGCTCAGCCATTCATATCCTTATACACTACATAACTGTGCCTCACCGGTGTGTTCACTCTCAGTTTTAAAACGGTACAGTGTGTGTGATTTAGTGGTAACCAATGGTAACCTCCTGTTGTATTCAAAAGGTGGTTTAGTTTGTCCATTCTGGGCCTCTGTATAGACATAGTGGGGCAACATGGCGGCCTCAGTGGGGAAGATCTGCCCCTGATGTGAAAGTAAAACACTCATTATATAGTAATGAAATTAATTATTTACACTTTGGGGTGATTAAACATTAATAACGATGTCAGAATTGGAAATTGAAATCATTCCTGGTTCCGGCTTCACATATTTCACTAATTCCACCATCTGAGGCATTATTATTAGCAACAGTAACCAGTCGCCCCCCCCCGCCCCCCCCCAAATCTCAACCATCTCCAGCCGATGGAAGACAATGTTTCCTTTCACTCACAAGCAAAATCTAATTGTGCGTATTTGCTCATGAATTCAAAGCCGGGTTTTCTGAGGCCGCGGTCGTACTAAGATAAAAACAGATCTGTTTCTGTCAATTGATGTTGAGGGTTTGGGGGTTTTACACATTATGTCTCACTCACACACACACACACACACACACACACACACTGGAGGGGAGATGAATTATGGCCAGGTTCATCACTGATCAGCCCTGGAGGTGACGATTCTCGGATGTTTCTACAGATTAGAGGACAATACGGAGGACGCACATGTGTGTCTGTCTTTATGGTCCAATCACATGATCAATTCTTTTAAAGGTGCAGTGCGTAAAATACAATGACATCTGTGGCAAAGTGCAGCTGGACACACCTTTATACCATCCCATGGAGTCATCAAAATTCAAAACGGTGCGTCCACTCGACTACCGTAGAAATCTGATGCAACATGGCGGCCCCCATTAAAAGGACACTTTTCTGATGTATGCATGAAAGGTCTCCCTTTTAGGGTTCGTGAAAACAAATATTCATATAATCACAGAATTGAAATCATTGGATATTTGAATGTCTACCAACTGTAATAGGGAGAAGATCACGTCAAATTTTACACACTGGACCTTTAATGCTTTTGAGAGGAAGTAGGGAGACATGGCTGAGAGTTCATTATTGATCAGCAATGGAGGTGACAATGAATCAATATTATTATTACCATCACCTTTAGTAGTAATAGTATTTTACAAATTCTTAGTCATGCAAATAATAAATGGGATGTTTTAAGCATAAATAATGTAATTATTAAATAAGGGCGTTTCTGCAGAGAAGACACTCGTGATCATCCATAAGCATATCAATACAACAATGGAAATCTTAATCTTTATCAATACTACTAATTGATCAATTGTTAATTGACAATGGGAAAATAGAGAATGGACTGACATTTGTCATGTTTTAGACTGATCCCTGCAGATAGGTGTGGATTATAAATGATGTTTAAAAGCGTTACACGTGAATCCAGGGTGTTTGTGCAAAGTGTGGAGGACAATGAGGAGGAAACACAAGCTCCACAGCCACAGCAAACCTCCAGCGTGTCGGTGTCCCACATAACTTCAAAGCAGCAACATGGAAACCAAAGAGCTCATTGTTTCATAACTGCAACATTTCCAGCAACTAACTTTCCCCCTGTGACTCTTCCCTTTGACATTATTTGGTGCGTGAAGGTTCATTTGTCTGCCACATAGATGGACGGGTCTCAGGGTTTCACACACAAATACACATCGAATGTTGTGTTGTTGTTGTTGTTGTAGTTTTACTATTTACCTGCATGGTGAAGACTCCCAGCTCCTGGGAGGAGAGCTTCTTCATCTGATCCGCCAGAACTTGCGCTTCCTCCAGGATGGAAAACTCCGACTCGGCTGAGCAGTATCCACAAGACAGAGCCAGCACCGCCGCCGCCGCGGAGCACATTACCACGAAGCCCCACGGCAGCGCCGCGGAGCCCCCGCGGATCCGAGCGCGTCGGTCCCGGAAAGTAGCGCGTCCGCTCGGCGTCGGATCCGCGGGTCCCCTCGGTGTCTCATGCCGCCGCGCCATGATGGCTGGGGGTCGGCGCATGAAAGACGGCAGGGGGAACACACACACACACTTTCTCACTCTCTCTCTCACACACACACACACGCACACACACGGGAGGTGAACAACTTCCCAAACTACTTTTTTACAACTTCGTGGCGGAGGGAGCGCGAGCTCCTTCGCTCCCGTGCGAGAGATATCCAGCTCCGCGTGCCATGGCACCTCCGGCAAATCCTTCCACAGAGAAAAGCAGATCCATGCGTAAAAACCCGGAGAAGTTGTTTTGCTCTCTGTCCCTGTCCGCTGGTCGTATTCCGTCTTCGTTGAGTCGCTCCAACTCCTGCAGGTCTGGTGAAGTGTGTGAGTGTGAGATTCACCACGGTGAGTGGGGGTGAGAGCAGGAGGAGGCGTGGAAACACAGGAGTCCACACCGCCACCGGCGCCTGGATCTCTGGATCAATGGATCCGGGTTTTACTATTATGATGCTGCTGCTGCCTCTGCTGCTGCTGCTGCTGCTCCAAAGGATGCCGGGAAAAGTTGCAATAAAAACCAAAAAGGAGAAGTTTAGCTCCAGCAGGACCGTACCTAAAATTCCATGTGTCCAAGAAGGGCCCTTGACGCCCCCCCCCAACCCCACCCCACTGCAAAAAATCTCCAAAAAGTCCCAACCTCAGGATTTTAATTCAACTGCATGAAGCCAAGTTAAAGATACATGCATAGGATCTAATGACACCTGGAGGTGACGTTGCATGTTGCAGCTGGATACCCCTCACATCACCCATCCCTTTAAAACATGTACGAGAACCAATGGTTAGCCTTATAGGTATTTAGTTTGTCCATTCTGGGCAACGTGGCCGCCTCCAAAGAGGGGACCTGCCGCTGAAATAAAGTAAAGGGGCTGATTGTGCACCTTTAGATGAATACGCCCTCCATCTCTGTCAGTAGTAAAGGACATTTTCACTTCAATTCTGCACACTTGCCCTTTAATTTTAAACCGTGAGAAAACTCACGCTAATCTGAAAAATCTGATTTCAAACTTGACCTGCTGGTCACATGACACAGTGTCAAGTTTCAAATCGGCATTCACTTGCAGCTCACATGACTCACAAATCGCCTTTATAGTGGGTTCGCCCGGGTTTGGGTTCAGGGTTAAGGTTAAGGTTAGGGTGGACAAAGCACAGCACTTCACTTTGGTTTAAACTGGGACAGCACTCCATCAATAGAGCGCAAACACACTCAGTTTGTGTGACAATAACTGAGAGCAGCAGCCACATGTACCGTCTGCAACTGCCAGAGACTCCACTCCTGTACGAATCCACTTCTGGCTTTCACTACAGCCTTTAAATTTCACTTTGGCAGAGCAGCTTTCAGAGAGAGCAAAGGCTGGAGCTGTGTATCTGGGTAATAATAATCCACGATGTGACTGACTGACTGACTGACTGACTGACGGACGGACTGACTGCACTCAGTCCGCAGAGTCAAGATCAGAGGAGGAAACTGAGACAGAGGCATGGAGGGAACTCGTGTGGTGGAGAAGCTCGTAGTCAAAAGACCACAGGGATGAAGCTTTGTAGCTCAACAGCACTTCAACCCATCCAACAGCTGACCACTAATCAGTGCTCGCTCTCTCTCTCTCTCTCTCTCTCTCTCTCTCTCTCTCTCTCTCTCTCTCTCTCGCGCTCTCTCTCTCTCTCTCTCTCATAACTCTGGAGATAGAGACGGAACGACGAGACCAAAACACACCTGTAGCCCCCGGTGCCGTGGCGCTGCTTGATTTATGAGTCATTGGCATCATAATTGGCAGCGATAGTCCTTTTCCTCATCGTTAGCCTCAAGGCTGTACTCACATTAACTAAAGTTCATGTGCTCCAGTAACCGATTCTGTAATGAAAAAAATATCTGGAGGTGTGTGTAGCGCATTAAGTTTGATATGAGACGCGGATCGGAAGTTATCATGCAAACATTTCCGTGTCTCAAAGTTAGAAAATGAGCACCAGGGCTGCCGAGATCTATAATACGTGAGATGGGGGCGGAGCCACCTTTGTATAATATAGTACTTGCATTCATACAACAACGACAATATGGAAAGACCACTATGCAAATGATTTTTGCTTGGCTGGCCAGCTCAGGGGGCCCCAGTGTAGTTTTCTATGGGGGGGGGGGGGGGGGGGGGGGGGGGCAAAATCCCTTGCTACGCCCCTGCTTACTGCATTCTCCAGCGTGTCAGCCTGTCATCTGGCTTTAGTCATGGTTTTGATCATAGAGCAAATTCATGTTGTGAGCCAAAGAAACTTCAGAGCTTCCAAACTGACAGGAAGAAAAAAAAGTCATCTGTCAAATGAAGACATATTTGAGTTGTGCGCTGCTTAACAATAAAGTTGGCAATGAAATCTTCTAAACCTCATAAAGGGGCATACATTGATATTGTGGTCACTGGTGGACGCTGGAACCACTTCCTCCTCTTATGACTTAATACAAATGGATCGCTCTGTTAGTCGGAACTGGAGTGTAATTGATGCAGCTGGCAGACGCACACATGCAGCCTCTCGGCCTCGGCTCTGCAGCAGGGGAAGACTCGCCGACTCTCCTGAATGGGCTGCTCTGTCTGCATCTCTGGCCACCGACTCCATCCGATGTTTGCACGGGCTGTCAGACGCTTTTAGACACTTGAGGGTGTTTGTGTGTGCGACGCATACAAAATCAGTTCTCCTTAAGATTCATCTGTGTTTCCTCAGGATTGTGACGCTTCACGGATTCACGTCAAAACTCCACTGTGGAGATAAGAGCTCTTTTCTATTTAAAGAGCTATAAGGGAGGGGGGGGGTTCATTTCCTGAACTGGTTGCAATATACTAAAAGCGGATCCACTGGCAATTACTAGAAAGAATGTATAAATTAACATAATTTGAGGCAGACCGAAATAACTCAGGTATTTTCTTTGAGAAGTCACACGGTCCCGTTTCTTTGCCTCCCGTCTCGGCCGCAGAGCCAGAGCTGACCTCATCAAAGCTCCGCCGGAGAAGTGTTTACGAGTTGGGGGGATTTTAAAAACAGACTGGGCTCTGGCGGCTCCACACCTGTCATGTTTATGTGCGGCCTGCATGTACGTATGTATGTTCATGTGTGTGGTAGTGCGGCAGCAGGTGCAGCCCATTCACAGAGCTGGCATGATGTAGGTGATCCATCAGCCGCGATCAGCGGATAAAATAGTTACGCTGAAGTTATGAGTGCGGTCCAGTTATGACCAGTTAAATAGCGCGATAAAACACACTGAAATACACACGGCTCAGTCAAAGTGGAAGGGAGGGAGTATTTCCAAACGTAAAGACCCAAAATGGAGGTTGACGCGAGGACTTTGCAGGACGGCATAATCGGCAAATGGCAGTAGCTAGAACTGCTGATTTGAATGGTCCCGCCCACTTGAGGTTAAATGGGGATGTGTGTGGACATGGTTATGAGAACAACCACTCACATCCATGTGATTACACACAAATGTAAACATCACATGTGCTTCTATTAACACTCTGGAAACTGGTCACAGTAGAATAAGCCAAGTGGTTTTACATAAATAGAAGCGGCAACATTAGGTGTTTTATTTTTTCCGTTAATCTCTTTTACCTGGATCCCTTTCACTGCAGCTCTGCCAGAGCGCCGCTAATATCTGCAAAATGACTAATCCTGACTGACAGATCCACGTGGAAAGAGATCTGCAGCTTTTATACAGAGACACATGTTATTACATGCTTTAAAAAAAAGAGGTTGGAGGTGGTGCTCCGCCTCTTTGCCCATTTTTGGACGAGCCAGGAAAGGGGAGGGGTTAGGCAACCGGCAAGATGGCGACACGTCGAAATAAAGCAGGTGCAGGTTTAAGGCCATTTCCCACAGCAATAATTGATAAACACCTGCGTCGATGCCGACAAGTGGAGGCTTGTCGGACACCCATTGGAACCCACTTCCTGGTAAACAGACGCCAGGTGTCACATAAGGAAATAGAAGTCAACTTTTAACCTCTTCCAACTAAAAAAAGAAAGTTTTTTTAAGCCTCAGGCATTACCAGCATGTTCACTTACTCACGGTGAATCCCGCTGCTCTCTTCCATCAGCCACTGCAGACACTCTGCAGCCTCCTCCCCGACACCGGCCACGCCAACGTCAGCAGCATCAAATCCGGTGTTCTAACATGGGAGAGAAAGTCCGGAGGTTAATTCTCATTTTCAAACATCACACTCACGAATGCCAGAAGTTAAAGGAACCACGTTAACTCGGTTCATACCAGCTGATTTTCATTTATCGTGGGTTCGTCGCCCGCCCGGGGGGCATGCGGCTACGCGGCACTGGTTGCATTTTATTGGATGTGTCCTCACCACATGCTCTTTTCTTCTGCTCGCTGCTCCTGGGTCAGCCTCAAACCGCTCAGAGGAAATGTTCCGGGCAGCAGCTGCTCCTCCTTTGGACACCACCATCATCGTCCTGTGGAGGGAAAATTATTCAGCCTCTGTTTGTGTCTAATCAGGGAGATGAGAGAACGGAGCGAAACACAAATGACATCTAATAACATGGCAATACGGAGGAGTCGCTAACCAGACTTTGGACCACAGCGCCCGGATGATCGCAGCCATGGTTTAAAAAATAAAAAATAAAAAAAAATACAGAAAACGACTTGAGATGTAAACAACCTCCTTGCAGTTCCCCGGCTGACATGAATCCACCGGCGGTTTTCGGAACCGTCACGGTCTCTGGGCAGGCGTCCATCTGCAGACAGGAAACGCTCCAGGGACATAAAGAGCGAGACCCAGTTCTTCTTAACGCGGCACAGGCCCCTGTGCTTCCACACGGCTGTGGAAGGAGGAGGACGGAGTCTGGATCAGAGACGGCAGAGAGGCCCCACGTTTCTTCAGGGGGTCATGGGCAACGCAGAAACACAGCTGGGTGCAATATTGACTGACCTTTACCACTCTATTGCCCACGACTTACAGAGTTACAGCGTGGAGATCTGGGTCGTGTTCAAACATACGAATGAACTCATCTCTATTCTCTCTCATGTGTTTGTTCACGTGTCAGACCCAACCGATGAATACGCGCACCTCTGCTGCTGACCAGATAGTTTGTGGTGATATCATTGATCAGATATACATCATTTTTGTCTTACTTACACTACAACACTGATCAATCTGAGGTGTAAGACTTTGATATTGGACAAACCTGCAGTTCACAGGGTGGCCACTTGAGGCTGGCTGAAAGAAGCGAGTCAACCGCCCCATAGACTCCCCTGTTGAAATGGTCAACTTTGGAGGTGAATGGAACATGTTTGAAGCCTGTTTTGGCCTCAATCAGTCGCATTTGTTGAAATTGTGCAGAATGAAGGGGCGGAGCCTCTTGAGTGACACCTGGGCCGACCCGGTCCACGTCCTGTGGACGCTGCGACAGCACCACCGGCCCACCCCAGTTTTAACTGGGCTCGGCCTCTTTGCCAATTTTTGGATGAACCGGGCAGTCGGAGGGAACCGCCCACTTTGAGCCTCGTTAGCTCTCTGCACAAACCTATGGGTGACGCCACGGGTGCTACATCCATCTTTCTGCATCTACTGCAGGACTGCGCGATACCACGATGCCATTATCACAGGCAGCAAGACGCAGACATCAAAGCCACGAAGATGCAGCTCAGCAGCGCAGTCACGATAAGACCATAGGGCAACTGGGGCATTCGTTTTTTTAAAGCCTCTTGGGGTGTAATTAGCTGTGGTCGCACACGTCGATATGATCCCCGCTGGAGACGGACAGCATCGGCATCCGTGAGAGGACGGACGCGGATGAAGGCGAGAAAGTATCGTGTACTGCTGCCATCCATTTTTATGAATATATTTCTGCGGCGTCTTCAGCGAGGGGTGGGGCTTCAAAGCAGGCACTGTACAGTTACCATGGCAACTTCAGTCTTTGAAGTTTTTTTGCCCCCCTTTTTTTTTTACAGCTGGATGTAACAACCATATCTGGTCCCCCCCCCCCACCCTCCCACCCGCTCCAGTATCTCCCCCAAACTCACCCATTCTCCCACCCACGCACGCCCCGCCCCCTCCCCCTTCTTCTCCCCCATTCTCGCTCCCTTCGCTACATCAAAAATGTTTCTCTTTGAAGACTTAAGCCGATTCCAACTCGAACCCCAACGCTATTTCTGGCTCCATTCAAGACTGGGGCTGAGTCTTTGTTGCAGTGCTGTGTTTGACATGTGTGAGGCAGAAAAAATATAGTCAGTGTGTGTGTGTGTGTGTGTGTGTGTGTGTGTGTGTGTGTGTGTGTGTGTGTGTGTGTGTGTGTCTGTTTATTATACCCTTGGGGTACTCTGTATTTGTACACAGTGGGTGGTGTGTGTGTGTGTGTATGTGTGTGTGTGTATATATATATATGTGTGTGTGTGTGTGTGTGTGTGTGTGTGTGTGTGAGTGCGTGTGTGTGTGCGTGTGTGTGTATATGTGTGTGTGTATATGTATATGTGTGTGTGTGTGCATACGTTCGTCACATAACAAACATAAACAAACAACGCGATTACAAAGCCGCCTGCTGGTCGAGGCCGATAATTAGAAAAGCCGACTCGTGTGTTTATATGCAAGTACATTTGAGTGTGCGTGAGTGTGTGTGCAAGTATCGACATGGACGGTATTTATATATAAAAAAAAGATATCAAAGGATGAGGAGGGGAGGGAACAGTGAGAGATTAAAAGAGGACGACGACAACAGGAGCCGAGGAAGAGCAGAGGAGATGAAAGAATAGGAGAGGAACAGAGAGAGAGAGAGAGAGAGAGAGAGAGAGAGAGAAGCACTGCAACATGACATGATGTTGTGTCATCATGTTCCAAATGTGGCACATGATGAAATATTAATTATGACATGCAAATAGCAAACCTATATATACCCAACATCACTAACTTAAAAATGTTCGCATTTTTTAAATACATGATAAAGGTGGAGTGGCAAAGACAGAAACCTACACCTATCATCGGTGGGCGTGTCATATTCTAGATAAACAGGAAGTAGAAGAAGGCAGCGGTGAGGAAAATGATTGGCAGTGGACAGCTAAGGAGACAAAAAGCTCGCAGATTAATCGACGCCATCCGCCATCTTGCCATTGTTGTTTGTTTACTTCTGCCTGCGTAACGTGGAGTAACGCCCCCCCCCCCCCCCCCCCAACGTGGAGTAACGCCCCCCCCCCCCCCAACACACACACACACACACTTTTGTTCCAAAGCTCCAAGGACTCCAGAACCAGAAGAAGGAAGTGGCTAGAGGGGAGTGTAATCTCAGTACAGACGGGCACCAGGTCTCACAAGTGCATTAAATATGAATTAATTCTAAAAGGGGACTCATTTCCCTCATTTCTGGGGCTATAACTTAAACCTGTGTCATTATTGGGGTAAGTGCTAGGGCAACAGGATGACATCATATGTCCACAAACAGCTGAAGTCTCCTCAGACCGTCCACCAAGTCGTTGTTGTTTTGGTGGAGAAACTACAAGTATGCAATTAATTGGCTCATTCATTCATTTCATCCCGACCCTCAATCCCCAGGATTCACATTCAGGGGCCCCCAGCTGATCACCCTCTGCTGCCTGAGGCCAGGAGGGGGCCCCAGCGTGGAGAGAGAGAGAGATCTTTAGAGCTGAGTGGAACCAGACTCGGGGGGAGAGGGGGGGTTGTTGGAAAGGGGTTGAAGTGGAGAGAGAGAAGGGGAGAAAGGGAGAGAGAGGGGGTGAGTGTTGGGGGGGGGGGGGGGGGAATGCAGAGGGGCAGGCCGGGGGGGGGGGGGGGGGGGGGGGGGGGGGGGGGGGGGGTGAATGAAGAGTGGCAGGCCGTGCCCTTGGAGCCCCGGCAGTAACACACACAGATGGAAAGCATTAGAGCTCCATTCCAGCGCAAAGATGGATGGATTATTAGATAGAGCGTCTGAGTGGAG
>JAFBJT010111454.1:33302-50684 GCA_016785325.1 Chascanopsetta lugubris | reverse complement strand
GAAGAAGAGGTACGGGGTAAAAAGGAGAGTGAGAGGAGACAATGAGGCATGAAGAGGGGAGGTAAAGAGACGAGGGGACAAATGGCTGAGGGAGAGGAGGAGACGGGAATACAGAGTGAACTCGTCCATGAACTGAAAATACAAAAGTTTGGTTCCAAGAACACGACGAGATGCTGAGTCTCAGCCCAGCTTTGAAATCATGGATATAATGAGCACACTCTATATTAAGATATGTGTATATATATATATATATATATATATACACACACACACACGGGCTATTAAAGTATAATGAGGTTGTGCAGATATTCAATAATAAAACACATTTGATTGGGTTAGGATGTTTTTCACTGATACTCAAAGGTACTTATTGTACTGTTGTACTAGGTCCACTGGTTTATGTGCGTTTAAATAAACATTTATCATCATTTGGTTCATTTTAGAACGTTTACAGTAAAACTGGTTACTTCATCAAACCATGTCATAGATTACCAGCCACAGGTGTGACTGTAGAATCTTCTTTTACAAATAATGTCCACTTTGAGGTTTAGGTTACTCATTAAAATGCCATTTTAACTCTAAATATTTTGCAGATATTTGCATACACTAATGGCCATTACAGCATAATTACAGTTATCTCAAAGTATACAAGAATAATACATTAAATTATCTTTATTGTTAGTCGCAAATTGCACGGCATTGTAGGTGAAGTGCATGATGCGATACATCAATTACTGCAACTCTAAAAATATATCATTATAATTTCCTACATTTAAGAGTGACCCTTTTAGACCTTTATGTGTTTAACCTCAAAGAGAGACTAATATTGAATGTCTTCAATTATCATCGAGGGCTTAACCGCAGCATCATCCTCTGTTTTATCACATTTTGTAGGAATCTTGTGGAGAAATGTACTTGTGTCCCGCTTTGTGTGCATGCCTCATTTAAGGGTGAACTCCTCGCTACGGGCTATTTATAACTTGAATCCCAAACTAATGTATTCACAGCTTCTCCGTAAAGGAACGCACACTCATTTTACTGACTCAGCAGGGGGCTGAAATTAATTTAATGATGTCCTGAAAACCAAAATATGTGACGGAGCTGGTGGCTGGTTTTAGTTGCGCCTGAAGGGGCAGGAAAGGGGGGCAGGAAAAAGCATTTAGCATATTTTGACTTCCTGTTTGTGGTAGCGTTGTCGGGGGCAGGAGCCTGAGCCTAGCACTCACATATTTGTCCAAATAATTGAAATATGTGTTTTATAATTTGGGATATTTAGCCAGAAACTGGAGGATTTCCTGTTTCAATTCACCGGCACTGTGCAGCAAAGAGACGAGAGCAATTACAACAAACATCTAATCCCCCTGCTCAGCCACTTCTGAACTTCAGCTCATGCGGAAAATGCCATAGGCCACGATCCATTTTATGCGAGGGGTCATGTGATCTCAAACCTGTGAGGCATGAATGGAGAGAAGGAATGTGGATCCATCTTTCACTCCATTGTTCATCCGCTCGTCTTTCCGACTCCGCGGCCGCACGAGGATCTGTCAGACAATGAAGGGGACTGTTAATGTTTAAAGCAGCTGAATGCTTTCCACCTGAACAATGAGGTTCAGCTGTCAGACACAGCCACTACAAGGTTGTACTAACACTAAAAGGTTTAGGGATTCACTATGATGTACGCAGCCTGGTGATTGGTCAGTTTAATTTTGTGGATTTCCTTTTAATTTCAAGGGGACTAAGTATAGGTTACGTCTGGTGGTGAAGTTAAATATTGCATTTGACCATCATCCTACATTTGTCATTAGTCTTTCATCACCATAGATGTGTTTTTATGTCAGTTAATTACTAAACCAACAAAAAGGCCACATGAAAGTGAAACGTATCAACACGACCCACTCCTCCATATATTTTGTCACTCACAGGATGTTAAAGAAATATGGAAGTCGTTATAATATTTACGATGCGAAGGAAACCTCATGGTACTTTATGTAAATACAGATGTGATAAATCATTCCCTTGGAAAAAGGTTTTCCACATTTACAAGAAATGTGAGATCATTCAGGGCATTTTTAGTTTCCACCATCTTTCTTTTCATCAAAGCTCCACAGATAGACATAAATACATTGTCAGCTGCATTAAGTCTGTTTATGTTTACAGGCTGCAGGCTGTTTTTAGTTACTTTCATGAGAAGCCATAATACAAGCTTTTCCCTGGTGAAAATCAAACACAAAGGAACACGGCACTTGCCAAACAGGTGGAATAGTTTAACATTTACAAAACACAAAATAAGAAGGTTTTTGGGAGCATTAACCACAATACCTACTTGATACAAAACATCAGCAATATACATTAAACATTAGCATTATTGACATTGCAGCATGAATTACGACACGTGCTACTTATTTATATTTTGAAAATAGCCACTGCAAACATATTAGCTAAACATTGGTTTTGCTCTGCCTTTGTGACATTTCAAAAATGCTAACAAACAAACTAGCATAGAAAGATAGCTACAATATTAGCTATTTACCATGCTAACCAAACATAAACACGATGGAGAAAGCACTCAAAAGACAATATTGTCTAAATATTAGCATGTTTAGCATGAGTCCAGTGGACATTCTAGCATGCTAACACACAATTTAAAGTGGTGAACACGATAAATATTACACATTACTCCTATTAAGTGCCAACATGTTGACAAAGTGTAGATTATACATGCTGTACAATGCTAATTTGAGCATTAGCAGTGTGTTCGTTTTAGCGTGCGAAAAGGTAAATACGTCTGCTTTACATTGGGAAGTTCATCTTTATAAACATGAACAGCATTGTACCCCCTGCTAAACAACTGTATTGCTAACCTTAGCAGTGTGAGCATATTAGCATGCTAACACACGGTTTCAGACGGTGAAAGAAGGTAAACAATGCACTTGCTTACTACTATATGTGTTTTCTTTAGCACTGGATTGAAACCATGTTCACACGTAGGTACGTCGCTGTCAGCTGAAAGCAACACCCTACTGAGCATGCGCAATGACGGTAACAAGGAAATACGCTTACCGGCAGGTCATACGAATCAACACACACCTGTTGCCACTTAGCTTCTTTGTAGCGTTGGGGGCTACTTCCTGAGGCGTTCAGGGGCAGCTGGGAAAAAAAAGCTTTTCATGCAATAAACACCAATTAAAAACTAGAAAACTAACGTAAACAATTACTCTAGAACACTTGTGTACTTGAATACTTTTACAAGCTCTTCATATTACCACTCCGCATTTGTTCTTTGCGAGTAAGCTTTAAACAAACGGAACAATTCACAGACACGAAAGAGACAGCAGATTGTTTAATGTGCCACTGGGAAATAAACGGTATGGGACAAACAGATGACTTTCCAGTCTGTGCGACCTGTCTTAACTCCGTCAAGGCCTCCGGGGGGGAAACCGAGCCGGGGCACTGATAGCTCACTTGACAGCGTTCAAAGGCTTCACTTCACTTCCTCTCTCCAAGGTCAGTATCTGGCAGCACGGACAGCGGAGGTCAAGCTCCTGTCAGCCCCGGAACAAAAACAGCTCATGTTCCCCAACAATCAGAGGCTTGTTGGAGGCTTCCAGCGGCATCATGACAGAGCGAGAGGATGGTGAAACTGTATCTACCCCCCCACCCCCCACCCCGCCCCCACTGCCCCCCTCCCTCCCTCCCTCCCTCCCCACGCCCACCTTCCCATTCCCTCATCACGTCCCCGGTCACTGTATCGTCATGGCGGAAGCAAGAGAGTCTTGTCGACACGAGAGTTCCCACTCTTACTGGAGGGGCAATGTTTGACGTTGGATTTGTTTGTCCGTTGCTTGGCAACACCGAACCGCAACTGCAAGACCTTTCTTCCTCAATACAAGGATGCAAAGGTGAGAAAAAGCCACTAATAAAAATCCTACACACGACGCACACCTGTGTCGGCAACAGTCAAACATTAAATCTACAAAGCGCCAGACGGAATGGATCAAGCCAATGTTTGACCTGCCCTCTTGTTTCACGAGCTCAATTATTGACCGACCATCAAAGCCGCTTTGAAAACGTTCTATTCATCAACGGATCAACTTCTCGACCTCCTGACTCCGCCCCCTCCTCAAAAAGACTCTTGAACCCTTGGTGACCCTCCACGTTAAAACTGGGTGTGGTCATTGTTGTAAATGAGGACCACACCCTGCTCTGCTGTGGCAGACACATTCCCCATGGAGTTACTGTGTGCGGAGATATTGTTGTGGGTTAGACTTCCTCACTTACACAAGTTGGTGGATGGACACCAGTTTGGAGGTATTGCACTTGATTGACAACACACACACACACACACACACACACACACACACACACACACACACACACACACACAACCAGATTGGAACGTGTTTTGCTAATGTTAGATGAGGTCATGCACTGATCTCACTCGTTAGGCCTGTGGGACACATGTTGTTCGCTTTGCATCCAGCCCTCACAACTGTAAACAATCCAATCCAGAATCCTCCTGCATGACTCTCCCCTGGCATCTGTTTACATGCTGCCCCCCCCCCCCCCCCCCCTCCCCTCTCTCCCCTCCCCCCCCCCCCCCCCCCGCAAACCGGACACACATTTTAAACCATGGCAATTCCCTTCAATGTACTTTAAGGCCGTGCGCATATAATCCCTCTCGGGCCATTCAGCGCACTCCACCTCTATCGGTGTCCTTTATTCGACCATCTCTCTTTGCTGCCAGCGCTCATTCATCCTCCTCTGCCTCTCCTCTACTTTCAAAGCCCCATTACAAGACATTAGCCCCGACTCAAAGGGGCCAAACGAGGCTCGTCTTGCAGGGATCGCCCTCGGGTGCCGGTGCAGCGAGGGAGTGGTCGTCCTAGGTGACTCAGTCTGGTCGCAGGACGCCGAGGCCGCTTTGAACCAGAGGGATTTTAAGCAGCGGGACGCTCCACGCCCTGTCCCACGACAGCCAGCAGTCACGTTTACAACTCTTCCGCCTTATAGTATAGTGTAGTATAGTATGGTACAATATAGTATAGTATAGCATAGAGCATAGTATAGTATAGTATAATATAGAATAGTTTAGTACAAAACAGTATAGTATAGCATCATATAGTGTATTATAGTAATTCATGGCATAGCATAGTATATCATAGTATAGTAAAGCATAATATAGTATTGTACAGCACAGCATGGTATAGTAAGTATAAATATAGAGGTAAGTATTCTGAGGCTCCCTTCTCTCTTTCAGTCGCATACACACAAATACACTTTCTCTCTCTCTCTCTCTCTCTCTATCTCTCTCTCTCACACACACACACACACACACAGCATGGCTCATATGTGATTTTGGGCAGGAAATGAAAGAAAACACACACACACGCACACACACACAGCCTCACAACACTTGAGTCACTTTTCCATCTTTGCCCAATTTCTAACTGCACTAATATTATTTCCAGCTGTTTTCGAACCGATTCCTACAAACACACATATATACTGAGTCAGTATGGACAGCTTAAGGGCGCCCCCACTTGGTCAATGCTGATAACCGAGGGAGATTGAGAGTAGAGGTGATTCAGTGCCACCTGGTGGATCCACAGTGGCATCACAACTCTGCAAAAACACTGCCAGGTTAAACAAACAACGTCATTTAATACATGATTTAGCAAAATACAAAACATCTGTGCAAAAATGTTCAATACAAAGACAAGGCCTCTCATGGTCAAAAGGAACAGCATGTAAACCCTTTGATGGGTGCACTGTTGTAATGTGATTTCAAAATAAAAGGATAAAACTACAAAGAGGTACTACAACAATTTGTTTTTTTTAGCCAAATACAAAAGTACCCAGACTTGAACATTCAGATTCACAGTCTTGTGTACAAGTGGTTTTTGCACTGTTATAGGTTTACACACACACACACACACACACACACACACACACACACACACACACAACACACACACACACACACACACACACACACACACACACACACACACACACACACACACACACACACACACACACACACACACACACACACACATTTACGTCCTTTGCATGCAGGAGGTCATGGGTTCAAATGCCTATAGGTAGCTCAGTCTGCTGCAGAGGACAATAATAATGAGACGTATGGAATCACCCTGTTATTAACTCAAATCATTCCTATGTAACCTGCTGGAAAGACGTGTTCCGGGTCCATTCTGAGCAATTTCCCAGGCATTAAAGGTACAGTGCGTACAATTTTGATTAAATTATCATTTGCGGAAATCAAACAGAGAATAATAATTCTGACGTTTTTAAGATTGTGTGATGTCCTCATTAAACTAGTTGTTATTTTCATTACCTCAGAATGAGCCTCTTACATAAGGCCACCATGTTGTTTTTACAGTAGCCCTGAAAAAAAACAAAATAAACACCTTTTTTGAGTTTTAATGATAAAAGTAGACAATGCTTGGTTCTCCTGCATGCAACATCACCACTGGATGTCATCAAATTCTACACACTGTACCTTTAATTGACGGCTCTTGGACAAAAAGCACATTAAAGTAAGTAAGTGTAATAGGGTGAACTTTGAGTGAATTGACTCTAACCAGCCTGGGAACGATTAAAGGAGCAATATGTGTCTTTTTGCCTCAAATATCCTGCAATGAATGAATCGATCATTAGCGTGGAAAAATGACAGTTATGACATCACTACCAATGATACAACATTTAAAATGAGTCTGACTGACTGAACCCTGTGGTTCTGTTCTAATCCACCACCTTGATGTGATAATAACAGACCGATGAGGCATCACTGGTGAGACCACAGCACTGAGCGGTCATCATATAAAGCCCCTCCCCCCCACAACAACACACACACACACACACACTCACACACACTTTCTTCATATCGGAAAATGAGAAATATCAGAGAAATGCTAAAAATATTAATAATAATAATAATAATAACAATAATAATAATCATAGTCTCTCAGCTGGGACAGATCGTACGGAGGTAAAGAGGCCTGTGTCCAAGTCTCATATCAGAGTTGTGTTGAGGTTGCGTGAGAACATTCAGCCGTCTCCATGGTAACACTGTCGCCTGTGTGTGTGTGTGATGTCGGCACCGTTGTGCTGCTATGTTCACTTCCTGTACAACAACCACGTTCGCACCAGCCTGGAGGTCACAGTCCGAGCGTCGGCGTCTCCATAGCAACCGGCAGGACACTCCCCTTTACTGTATGTTGTTGACAGGTTGGGGTGGCCTGGCTTCCCCCCCCCCACCCCCACCCCCACACACCTTTTCCATAATAAAAATGTTCTTTTTGAATATATATCTTTCATTCATTCATTCATTCATTCAGGACTTATGTACCGTATTTACACAGAGGTTAAAATAACAACATTTTCAAACCATGGCGGTAAGTACACTTGCTTTAAGGCGTTTAAAGGTCAAACAGCGGTGTCATATACTCGTGGAGCTGCGACAGTCTTCCTTATGAACCTACATACATGTGCATCCAGACCTGGTCCCGGTCCGAATCAGGTCTCTCTGGGTTGAACGGGGGGGAGGGAGGTGGGCGGGAGGGGGCGGGCGGGTGGGAGGGGGGCGGGGGGGGGAGGGCGGAGGGCGGGGTCTATCTACAGGTCGGCGGTGATGACCGAGTCGTTGTACATGAGTACGTCGGAGTCGGCCGAGAGCAGCGCCGACGTCTGCGACCCGTGCTCCAGCTGTCCCATGCCCTTCTGGGTCATGTGTCCGTACATCTGAGCCGAGCCGCCGCCGCCGCCGCCGCCCCCCGGCATGATGCAGTGGGACAGCAGCGGCGCGTTGGCGTCGTGGTTGGAGCCCGTGGTGGAGGGGACGCCGCTGACGTGACCCGTGCTGGTGGAGCCGCTGGCGCTGCTGGGCGAGCGGCTCTTAGGGGGCGGCAGGTGGTGCTGGATTACCCTGGTGGGCGGAGCCGGGGGCGGGAAGTGGGCGGGGAAAGCGGCGTAACCCGTGGGGATGGGGTATCCGTTGACCGGGATGAAGCGCTGGTGGCTTTGGGGCACGGCCATGGGCGTCCACGCCGTGATCTGAGCCATCTGGCCCGGCGCCGGCATGGCCTGGGGCGGGTAGAGGTATCCGGCAGCCGCCGCCGCCGCCGCGTAGCGGGGGTTGCTGAGGTTGCTGACGGGGCTGGCGCTGAGCGAGGTGGTCTGGGTCGTGGCGTTTCCTCCGCCACCAGAGGGAGTGCTGGAGCTGGCGTGGGACGACAGCCCCTCCCAGGCTCGCAGGCGGGCGTGGACGTCCTTGAATCGGGGGCGGCGGCCCGGTCCCTCCTGCCAGCACTCCGTCATCAGACCGTAGAACCTGAGAGACCAATTGGTCATTTATTTATTGAAGTTAGTAAGTTAAGTGACGATTTCCATACTTTGATCCAACAATATGAATACATCATTTTATTGAGCTATTTTAAAATCCAACATCCCAAATCAAAAATCAAAAATATCCTATTATTATAATTATTTCTATGACATTGTTATCATTCTAATCATTATTTTATTATTGTTATTATTCTTATTATTATTATTATTATTATTATTATTATTCTTATTATTATTATTATTATTATTATTATTATCATCATTATCATTATCATTATTATTATTATTGTCATTATCATCATCATTATTATTATTATTATTATTATTATTATTATTATTATAATAATTATTATTATTGTGGTTGTTGTTATTATTATTGTTATTATTATTACTATCATGATTATCATTATTATCATGTAAGGCAGAAGCCTTAATTGGACCCTACTCAAATACTTCTACTATTACTATTATTATTAAAACAAAATATTGTCCTTACCATTATCATTATCATTATCATTATCATTATCATCATTATCATTATCATTATTATTATCATTATCATTATCATCATTATCATTATCATTATCATTATCATTATCATTATCATTATCATTATTATCATCACCATCATCATCACAACCATCATTTCTATTATCATCAGTACCACGGCCAAAGCCTGAATTGGACTCGAGCCCTTTCCGTACATACAGACACTCTTCAGTGCACTTCCTGTTTAGCTGAGCCGTCGCTGCGCCTCTCCACGTTACCTGGGGGGGCAGTCCTCAGGGCAGGGCAGCAGCTGCCTCTTCCTCACCATCTCCATCACCTCCTGGTTGGAGAAGCCGTAGTAGGGCTGCAGGCCGTAGCTGAAGATCTCCCACAGCACCACGCCGAAGGACCAGATGTCCGAGTCGGAGGTGAACTTGCCGTAGGTGATGGCCTCGGGCGACATCCAGCGGATGGGCAGCAGGGTTTTGGGCTGGACGCAGTAGTAATCGGAGGAGTAGATCTCCCTGGACAGACCCAGGTCGGAGATCTTGACGTGGAGCTGCTCGCCCACCAAGATGTTCCGGGCCGCCAGGTCCTTGTGGATGTAGTAGTGGCTGGACAGGTATTCCATCCCAGCAGCCACCTGCGAGCACAGAGGCCGAGTTATTCCAAGCGGCGCGGCGACCGGGTCGAACTCTTTCCGACCCTCGAAGGTTTGAACCGCGCGACCGAACGTGATCGCCGCGAGACGCGTATCGCAAGAATGTTACAAATATTGCTGCAAGTGCCGTACGTTCATTTACGTGCGCGTGACAATGTAAACACACCCAACGAGAGTTCATGGGCAACGCCAGCTTTTATTTGGAGACGACCCTCTGCCTTTAAAGGTGCAGTGTGTCATTTTTGGTCACTTCCAAAAAAGATGGCCAAACAATGACATACTGACATTTTCGGGAATTTCTCATCATCTAAATGTTTGTTTTCCCGCCCCCCCCCCCTCATCACCCTTAAATGACCCCTTTAATGTACATGTACATGAGGAGGGCGGGTCCTCTCCATGGGGGCCGCCATGTTTTTTCCAGCAGTCCCGAGCGGACAATCTGGACATCTTTTGCGCTTTTAACGACAACCGACCACAGCTTCAGAGGAGTGAGGGCGAGGTGACGGGACGCAACGTGCGACCTCACCACTCCGTGTCACCGAATCGCACACACTGCGCCTCTGACCGGAGCTCAGCTCGGGGGTTTTGCTCTGGCGTGGACACTAGGGGGAGCTCCGTGGTGGGTAACCCACCTGTATGGCCATGTGCAGGAAGTCGCCGTGATCCAGGCTGGACTTGACGGTGCCGTCCTCGTCGCTGCTGCAGCCCACGTCGGAGTGCGGCGAGCGCATGATGAGGAACTCGTGCAGGTCGCCCTGCGGGAGGAACTCGAACAGCATGCAGACCGGCTGCTCCTGCGTCACCACGCCCAGCAGGCACACCACGTTGGGGTGCTGCAGGTCGGTCAGCACGCGGGGGGGGGGGGGGGGGGGGGCAGCTTCCTGTGTGGGGGCGGGGGGGGGGGGTGGGTAAAAGAGGTTTTTAATGTGTTCAGAAGCTCAGCTGACTCATTTTCGTACGGTTATCACAGGGTGGTCGAAACCAAGGCCCGTGGGCCAACTGGGGCCCAACGTCCGATTTTAAATTGGGCCGCAAACCCAAATGGAGGGCAATGTCGGCGTCGGTGGCCTGGCTTGGTCAGTCAGCACATGAAAGGTAACTTCACGGGCATGGCAGGGCATTAGCGCCACCTTAAGGAGTGTGAATAGACGGCGCTCCAATGCTCACAAAATCCATTTCAAAATAAAAGTTTAAAAAAAAATTTTTTTTTTTACTTGTTTTCTCAAGGCCAATACAAACTCGGCGAGAAGCGAGAACAAGAAGGAAGTTCTTTCGGGCCGGGACATAACGTACTTCACACCAAGTAAGGGAGCGAGAACAAAGTTGTCGCTTCTTGCCGAGTATGAAACGGCCTTTCGTCAAAGGCCTGCAACCTTTTTTGGGTCGCGACCCACAAGTTGAGAACCTGCGGATCCAGCGTGTACCTGCTGGAAGTCTCCCCACTGCTGAGTGCTGGACAGGTCCTTCAGGGTCTTGATGGCCACCAGCTGGGCCTGCTCCATGCCGGGCAGGTACAGGTGACCTTTGTAGATCTTCCCCAGGCCGCACTCGCCCAGCTCCTCCATGAAGCGGACGGCCGACAGGGGGAGCTCTTTGGCTTTACTCTGAGGAGATGGGCGGGGGGGGGGGGGGACGTGGTCCTGCCTGTAGCTAAGATGGGGGGGGGGGGGTGAGGTCGGCAGAAGAAGAAGAAGAAGAAGAAAAAAATACAGTTAAAGTGCCACATATAAAAAAAAAATTAAATAAAACGGCAAGTACAACAACTGTCACGATCGGGTCCTGACGAGCCCCTCGGCTCTTGGAGGGGGGACGTGGGGGGAAAGAAAGAGTAGAAGTCTGGCAGCTTGAAAAAGTGATTTATCCGACAAGATGAGGCTGTTTGTCCCGTCGCCAGAGAAGCTAAAAGATGGAGCTGTGGTTTATTTGATTAAAGGTGCAGTGTGCGATATGTGGGACTTTTTTTCACCTGGGAAATACTGACGTGAGTTTATAATGATCTGAATGTTTTACTTATTTTCCTTAAATGAGCCCTTTGATGTATATTCACATGAGGAGCGGGTCCTCTCTACGGAGGCCGCCATGTTTTTACAGTAGCCCAGAGTTTTAGTGACAGCTGAAGTCGACCACAGGTTCTCCTGCATGACCTTTACAATTGCCTGTGTTGTCAAGAGCTCAACTGTCACATCTGAGAACTTTGCAGGTGAGCTCTGCAACTGAGGAATCTTCCTGTGTGTGTGTGTGTGTGTGTGTGTGTGTGTGTGTGTGTGTGTGTGTGTGTGTGTGTGTGTGTGCATCAGTGGCTTGCAGTACTTGGGAAAAGATAAAAGGTGAGGAGAGGTTGGCAGAGATTTTCAGATTCCAGGAACTCAAGAAATTCCTCGCTGAGCAAGACACACACACACACACACACACACACATACACACACACACACACACACACACACACACACACAGAGACCTGTATGAGCTCCGAGGGGGGCAGTGTGTGTGTGTATGTGTGTGTGTGTGTGTGTGTGAGGACTGTGGAGTCCTGCTGCTGTTATGAGAGACACAGATGTTTTTAGTTACAGGTTTGTTTCACCCCCCCCCCCCCCCCCCCCCCCCCCCCCCCCCCCACACCCAAACCCTAAGATCCTCATAGCACCACAGGTTTGCATGTGTGTGTGTGTGTGCGTGTGTGTAGGTGTAGGTGTGTGTGTGTGTGTGTGTGTGCATATGTTTGTTTGTAAATGGATTGTCACAGGCCGTGACCTCTGGGTGACCCCTGTAGCAAAGCCTGCTGGGTAGATACCAGAACCAGAGAACAATGTAAAGGAGAGAGGAAATAAATCTGGAATAATAAACAAACTTTAACCACTGAATAAATCTTGCCAATCTTGCCGATGCCTAACTCCTCCCACTTCCTGCTTCACATCAAAATGGGTAAAGAGGCGGAGCAGAGGTAGAGCTGGGGCCTATGTCGCTGTCACAGCATCCACAGAGGGTTGAGCGAGGTGTCACTCAAGAGGCCACGCCCCTTAATTATGCACCATTTCAAACCTCGACAGAATAGAAATAAGCCCCGCCCCCTTACAGCTATACAGACTGAGAGCAAAGCTTGTACCAGACTTGAGATGAGAATGTTTCATTCACCTCGAAATCGTTTGAACATGGGAGTCTATGGGGGGTTGACTCACTGAGGGAGTGAGCCTCAAGTGGCCACAATGTGAACTGCAGGTTTTTTCCCCTTGGCTTTGATGCAGAGGACTTTGGAAAACCGGGCTTTGGAAAATGTAGAGATCAAGCTGAATGATAACAGCGGGAAAACAAAGGTTTCATGGTGATTAGGTCTGAGATGTGGAAAGAATATATTCCAGTGTATAATCCCGTCGCTTCACGGCTGTCGCTCGGAGGAACTGTTCGTGATGCACCATAAACCCGGCGCCATCAAAACACAGATTCTCCTTTTCTCACGCCGATGAATCATTTGTTCCATTTCAAAGGAGAAAAAAAAAAAAAAAGATAAACCCCTGATATTAATGGCTTCTGACGCTCCAGCGGTTCCCTCTGCAGCTGCTGATGTGAAACATCATCCACGTTACCTTGAACGTCAACTCTGGTTTATACACATGCAGACGCTGTGTCTATAGATAACGACCGCAAAGAGAGAGAGAGAGAGTGAGAGAGAGAGAGAGAGAGATGATGAAAGAACCAGGGAGAGGAGAGCAACCAAAGGAAGATGGACTGGGTGAGAGGAGAGCGAGGACGAGCGGTGGAGAAAGGGAAGGTAAACAAAAGGAGCTGAACTCTGCCGGACCTCTGATGATAGAGATCTGCCGCTTTGGCCCAGACACAGAATTTCAATGCATGCACACGCACACACACACGCACACGCACACACAGACACGCACGCACACACACACACACACACACACACATCAAAGTATGGTCCATGGGCCAACTGTGGCCCGTGAAGCACTTTTAAAATGGCCATCAGCAAATTCAAAAAATATAATGGAATGTGGCCCGCGTGAAATCCGCGCTTGACTTGACTGCACTTCTTAGTTTGAACACTAGGTGGAGCCACCACCAGTCAACTCTTTTCCTCGCTTGTTTTTATTCTATCGGGGTTCGAAATTGAGCATAACCAAGGGGCGTGGCCTCTTGAGTGACACCCGGCCCGACCTTCTGTGGATGCTGCGACAGCACCACGGGCCCCGCCCCCGGCTCCACCTGTGCTCCGCCTCTTTGCCCGTTTTCGGACGAGCCGGGAAGTGGGAGGAGCCTCAGACCCCAGCGTAACATAAACTGATTTCATAATGTTGTACGTGTCTCTCTCCCCGCACCCCCCCACCCCCCCGCCTTCCACTAGAGGGTGATAAACACACCATGGCTCCGGATCTCATCCACTGTGCATGGGTGTGGGATTCCCTGGGCTCGGTGCTGCCCCCTACCTTGGGCTTGTAGGCGGTGGTGAGCATGGACATCTCCACGTTCTGCCCCCGCACCGGTTTGGGCTGGCGCGGCGCCGGAGGCCTGGCCGACTTCTGGTTGTTCCTGCACACGCAGATGAAGAAGAAGAGCAGGGCGATGGCCAAGGGGATGGCCACGCTGGGAACCAGGATGTAGAGGATCTCCATGTTGCTGCCGCCGGATTTGTCTTTGTGGTCTGTTGGCGCTTACGGGTGGTGGGAGGGACAAAACACAGACGATAGTAAATACGTCCTATTTTAAAAAAACAACAACAACAACAACAACAACAACACGTGACATGAAGGGCGTGGAGCTCCGGTCCCTCACCACAGATGGCGATGTCGCACAGCTCCATGCGCACGCCCTCGTCCAGCGTGAAGCACCAGGGGGCGTCGTGCTTGTTGCCCGGGTTGCGGCAGTAGGAGTGGCCCCCGTTGAGCTCCGGGTAGCGGACGGCCAGGTAGGTGTGGCTGTGAGGATACTGCGAGTTCCACGGCTGACACTGGCGGCCCGACTTGGTGACGCTGACGGTGCCGCGGTATTCGGCCCCGCTGTGGTTGTAACACTTGTGGTCTGGAGAGAGAGAGGGAGAGGTTATAAAGATTTTATTATTATTTCAAAAAAAATTTTTTTTTTTAATTTCTCATTAAGGGCAACGCTGCCGTTGCGACTGTAGTCGGAGCCTTTTTATTCACTGTTTTTGTTCCGTTGTTTTTATTTTCAGATCCTTTCCCCTTTTCCTCTGCATGTAGTCATGAACATGTTTTTTTGTTCTATATCTTCTATATTTGATTCGGTTTTACTTTACTTTCTGATCTTTCGTATAATTTAATTTAATTAAAAATAGGTTCACATTTTTTTTTCATTCTTTGAGAGAAGTTTTTTTTTCAGGCATAATTATCAACAGCTTACATTTCCAGAAAAGAAACAAAATGTCCCTCTCAAAATGACAAAATTAAAGGTCCAGTGTGTCAAATTTAGGAGAATCATAATTACAACGTCCAATAGCTAAGATGAAACATAGCGATAACAAAACCCGTATTATTCCTCAAATGAATGTATGAAACGGACAAATTAAACTCCTTTCATGGTCGCAGGTGACGAAAGGCCGTCCTACATGCTTGGAAGGAAAGGATGTGATACGCAAAATCACCACTAGGTGTCAACACACATTTGCGCCTTCAAATATCTCAAAAACCTGGAATTCTCAGCAGGGTTTAAAAAAAAAAGGCCTCTTATTGAAAAAAAACAAAAAACAAACCCTTATCTACCGAGTAAAAGTAACATTAGAACGTCAGCGACTGGGTCTCACTCTTGTTGATGGGCTCGGCCATGGGGATCCCGATGCGCAGACAGTTGGCGGCCTCGGGGCTGTCGTAGGCGGCCAGGTCGTCACAGTTGGGCAGTTTCAGCCTCTTGAGGATGAGCGGGTTGGAGCGGGCGATGATGTACTCCGTCTTGCACAGGTCGTTCTCCAGGATCTCGCACTCGTCCTTGCACAGGTCGCGGGGTTTGTCGGTGCCGGTGCTGCGGTCGCAGGTGGGGAAGGCGAAGTGGCAGAGGGAGGGGATGGCGAACTGGGAGCAGCGGTCGGACAGGTGGTTGGACGTGCCAATCATGGTGAAGGCGGCTGGAGGAAGGGGGTGGGGGGTGGGGGGGGGGCACAACGGTTGAGTTAGAGCAGCGTGCAAAACTCCCTGCATATGTGTGTGTGTGTGTGTGTGTGTGTGTGTGTGTGTAAATACACACTTATTTTTAAAAAATCCAGATTCTGGTTAGAATGAAAAATATTCTTCCACAAGTAGCAAAGAAACGGACTGAGCATGAATCTGCAGCCCTAAATGTATGGGGCGTCGCTGCCGGGAAAGGGGGCGGAGTCATTATGTGTGTGTGTGGGGGGGGGGGGGGGGGGGGGGGGGCGGATAATAATTTAAAAATGGAAATGTGTCAGAACTGCCCTTATAAATCTCTCACAACGTCCTTCGAATGATTAAATACTTAGCTAAGCTTGTAAAGCATAGAAAATATATATTCATGTGTATATATATATATATATATATATATATATACAGGACCCGACATAATGAATGAATGGGACTCGACCCCATGTCCACTCTCCTCCCCCTCACCTGTGATCTGGGTCTCGATCTCGCCCTGCATCTGCAGCGAGTCCACGAAGATGCTGCGGTTGCCGATGAAGCGAGCGCAGGCGATGCCTCTGTACGGCTGACAGAAGCCCTCCTCATCGAACTCCTCCCTGAGGTGGAGAGAGGGAGGGAGAGAGAGAGAGAGAGAGAGAGAGAGAAGGGGGAGGTCAGATTGGCTGCAGCACCCTGACCCACCACTAGATGGCAGCCTCTCTTTCTGTATCACACGCAGACTTGGCTGTGCTTTAACGGAAAGAGAAGCTGGGTTTTATAACTGGAGTTTTCCCTTTATTTTTCCCCTTTGGATGAGGAGTCACACACAAGTCACCACCCCCTGGTACACACCCACACACACACGCACACACACGCGCGCACACACACACACACACACACACACACACACACATGCACACACAACGCAAGGCTCTCCTTTACGTCCATTCCCATTCAATGTGTACAACCAAATCAAAACCTCATCTTCAAACATAACCAGTCATTAAAGGTACAGTGTGAACTACTTGAAGGTGCAGTGTGTAGGATTTAGCGACATCTAGAGGAGAAGTTGCATGTTGTATCCAGCTCAACCTCACCCCTCTGAACCTGCAGGAGAACCTACGGTCGACTTAAGTGTGTCCACTCTGGGCTACTGTAAAAACATGGCGGCCCCCGTAGAGAGGACCCGCGCCTCATGTAAATATACATTAAAAGGCTAATTTAAGGGTAGTGTGAAAAAACCCCAAAATATTGAGGTGATAAGAAATTCATGAAAATGTCGGGATGAAATTGTTTTGTAATATTTCAAACATAAAAATGACCAATATTATACAAACTTCACCTTTAAACACATGGCAGCACAACATGGCGGCCTGGAGACTCACTTCACCTAAATCTTACGCACTGCACCTTTAACCCTGACCTCAATCCAACGTTCACCCCGCTTCATTAAGCAGAGATGACATCATGTCTTATTAGTAAGAACTGAGGCTTTGGGCCCACATGGTCCTGACAGGGTCAGTGTTTATGCTGGAGGTCTGAGGGAGGCAACCAAAACAAATACACACACACACACACACACACACACACAGTCACACACACACCTCAGTTCACAGTAAAAAAGATGTAAAGCACACTAAGAATTCATGTTTCGTTGTTGGACTTTATTGTTTATGGCGAATAGATTTCATCACGGAGCCTAATTTGAAACATATGGACGAGAGGAGAGAGAGAGAGAGAGAGAGAGAGAGAGAGAGAGAGAGAGAGAGAGAG
>JAFBJT010111454.1:2294-22397 GCA_016785325.1 Chascanopsetta lugubris | reverse complement strand
CTGGAATAACCACTGTCAGATCAGAGTCCAGTCATTCATCAATACACATATACACGATCAATACATTTATTAATACAATCAATCAATCACAATGAGTTACGTGGACTGGATGGATCCTGCGTAGCTGCTGGTGTCGTTTCCATACGGGCTGTCGCTCATGAACATCCTCCTGCAGGGTCACACACACACACACACACACACACAGTATGTGTGTGTGTGTGTATCTTAACTGTGAAACCTTAGAGTCCAAACAGCAGTTATAAATAGTTTCTGGTAATAAATAATAAAGTCAATACGATCGCGGTGACAACACAGGTGATCGAACACATTTATGATGCCGTCACTTTAATACTTTTAAAGCTTCACTGATAATTACTGATCATTTATCTGTGAGGACAATAATAAAATGTAACTATATGTGTGTGTGTGTGTGTGTGAATGCTTAACACTATAAATGTATCACTCACAGTTAATGGTAACATAATAATGATAGTTGTAATATCTATATTCATTTTTTTTTTCATTTGAAGGTTATTGGTGTTTGTTTAAACAATGAAAGTTTCAGTGAATCAAACCTTGTGTTCTCTAAACAGAATGATATTAAACATGGACCATAAATAAATACTTCTTAGACTCTGTTTAAATACTTACACTTCATATTCTCTTATTGTCCAATCACCATCGAGGATTTATAGAAACGAGGAAAACATTCTTACCTGTGACGTCTCGCACCTGAACGTTATTAATGATTGAATCCAGATTCGGCCGCTCGTGTTCTAATCCTGTTCCGATCCTGTTCCCCTGTCGACGACTTCACACGGGAAGAACTTCCTCATGAGGCCGAGGACAAAGTCCAGCTGGAACCGGAGCAGAGGAGACGAAGGAGAGATAACGAGTCGACAGGTGAGAACGAGGTGAGTGAGAGCTGAGGGAGCAAAGGTGAAGAGGAAGTGAGGAAATCACTTCGGTCTGTGGAACCTCAGGAACGTTCAGGAACAAACAGGAACATACAGGAACCTCAGGAACAAACAGGAACATACAGGAACCTCAGGAACAAACAGGAACATACAGGAACATTCAGGAACCTCAGGAACGTTCAGGAACAAACAGGAACACACAGGAACCTCAGGAACGTTCAGGAACATACAGGAACCTCAGGAACAAACAGGAACCTCGGGAACAAACAGGACCGTTCAGGAACAAACAGGAACCTCAGGAACAAACAGGAACCTCAGGAACATTCAGGAACAAACAGGAACCTCAGGAACATTCAGGAACCTCAGGAACATTCAGGAACATTCAGGAACAAACAGGAACATTCAGGAACCTCAGGAACAAACAGGAACCTCAGGAACATACATGATAATGCAGGAACCAGCTCTGTCAAAAGTCAATATTTTCATAAAACAAAATAATTCAATAAACTACATTAAATTGAATTAAAATAAAATGTGACAAAATAAAACATTACAAAATAAAGTGAAAGAAACCAGTAAAGAGAAAAGTGGTTAGGAGTTATATGAGAGCTTTGTCGCCCTCCTGTGGTTGCGCGTGGGAACTTACCCCCTTCAAAAAACAGGCTGAAGACCCTGTGGGCTCACGTCTGCCCCCTGTCAGGGAGCAGAGGTACTGCTCGTCTCAGCTTTCAACTTTCAACTTGTCTACAATCAACATGTCACAGAAATAAATTAAATCACGGACCTGAAGATTATTTTGAGATTTTTATTGATAAAATAAAAACTGCAATCACAGGAAAACAGTCAACGAGCCATAAAACAGAAGTGAGCACCTGAAGTGCAACAAAGATCCCTAAAGCTGAATGAGTCACTATCCTACGACACGAGTGGATAAATAAAAAGAAACTAAATACCTGACTTTTAAAACCCCTCAGAATATTTCATTGTCTTTATCTCGAGTTTTCTAAAACATGCACATCCCATAATAAACAGAGAGATCAAAAATAAAAGTCTCTTTTCCAGACGACATGAAAAACCTGCAGTTTGAAGATCACTGAACTGTTCAGAGGCGGATTCCTGTTACTCATTAACTCTTCAATGTTCTCCGGACTTTGGTCCATGAAATCAGCACACACACACACACACACACACACACACACACACACACACACACACACACACACACACACACACACGCGCGCACGCACACACACACACACACACACACACACACGCAGACAGAGAGACACACACACACACACACACACACACACACACACACACAGACAGACACACACACACACACGCAGACACACACACACACACACACCATCCTAAGTTAAACACGAGTAGGTCTAAATAAGATGAATAATGATAATAATAATAATAATAATAATAACAACAAGTACTTCTGTGCCCCAGTGAGTGTATAACGTGGAGATCACTGAGTGTGCAGAGCCTGGCTGATGTTCAGACCGGGTCCGGGTGGGAGCCCCCAGCCGTCCTGACCCTGGTGGGTCTGCAGCAGACAGTGCAGCTGCTTCAGGTGGGTGACGATGTTGTCTTTGATGTCGGGGATGGAGATCTGCAGGCGGACGCTGCCGCTGTCGAAGGAGCGCGTGCTGTCGCCGGAGAACATCTCGCTGATCATACGAGCCACAACCGGAATCACCTGCAGGACGGAGGAGGAGGAGGAGGAGGAGGAGGAGCAGGAGGAGGAGGAAGAGGAAGAGGAGGAGCAGGAGGAGGAGGAGGAAGAGGAGAACTGATGAGTCCTGAACACACTGGGTCTGTGAAAACACATCAAAGTGCAGTGGGAGATGTAAGAGGTCAAAGCTCTGACCTGCACCATGATGAGCTTCCTCTCTCTGGGCCGTCCATCAGGCCACTCTTCCCCAAAGCACAGGTTGATTTCGTAGCCCGGAGGAGCCGGAGTCAGACCTCGCTGCTGCGCGATCACACCTGGAAAACACGGAGCGGACTTTCACTCATCCTGCTGAAAAACAAACGGAGAGTTTGAGGGACGTGAACTCACCGCTGAGAAAAGACTCCAGGCAGAAGAGCTTGACCCTCTTCTGCCTCTCGATCACGTTGGGGGAACCCGGGTTCGGGGCGCAGGGGCCCGACCAGTACACTTTACACTGGCACAGGCGCACGGCGTAGATGTCGTGTCCGCTGACCTCCAGGATGAGGCCTCGGTCCATGACGTCCAGCAGGCGGCTGGTGAACAGCCTCTGCTTGTCGTTGGTGATGTGCTCGGTGGTGGGGAAGCGCAGCTGCTCCAGGTTGACGGGTCCGAACAGCTCCTCCTGGTTCACCATGGGGCCCAGGTCCCCGTAGAACAGCCGGCAGCCCTGGGGGTTACTGATCGTCATGGTGGGACACATCTCACGCCCGCGGTACTGGAACTGGACCTCCAGGTCCGTCACTGACACAGAGGAACAACCGGGCCTGTTCAGTGAGCTTATTTACAGGCTCGTCTCGGCCAAACAGGAAACAGGAAGTGCAGCACTTACTGGGGAGGGAACTGATCCAGGTCTCTGGAGACGCGAACAGAGCGTTGGAGAGAGGAGACGGCTGCAGGATGGGATCGGGCAGCGGCGCCGGCGGCAGCTCCGCCAGCGGCGCCGGCTGCATCTCCATGTCCTCGGGTTCCTCTTTGGGCCAGATCTTCACCGGCTCCTCTTTGGGCCACGTCTCGTTGGAAGGAGGACAACTGAGAGGCTGCATGGACGACTCGGAACCCGGGGGAGACCACATGATGAGAGGAGACGGGCTCGGACCTGAGCGACAACACAGGACTCCCTCATTGTCTGGGTTTATGCTGAAAGCGCAGGTTTACGTTGTCAGATATCGAATCGTGGCTCACCATTGGACGGGTACGGAGGCAGAGATTCTGGCGTATCAGGAACATCCTCCTCAACACCATCATCCTCGTGTGGAGTCCAAGAACCGGCATCTGAGGGTTCTGCCAAACAATGAAAGCAGAATGGATTCAAATGGAACAGAACCAAAGAAAAGAGGATGGACAGAAGCTGCAGAACCTGCCCGGTACCTCTGGTGCTGGTGGGCTGAGGGATGTCGCAGACGTCATAGATCTTCAGCGGGTTCATGGGAACCTCTTTGGTTCCGTCGTAGATGAGGTTGAATTCCCGGCTCTTGTTCAGCGCACAGCGCAGCTGAGCTTTCCACTTGGCCGGATCCGGTTCGTCCACTCCCTCCTGGAACTTCCCGGTTTCCACGGCCCAGGCCTGGGGGGACACGAACCCAACTTAACTCCACACACACATTTACACAGGAGCCGTGTGTGTGTGTGTGTTAATGGATCACAGCTCAACATGCAGAGGAGACTTTACTGAGCATGTGCAGAATGTGACCTCGTTATAATGACGTCATATTTTATATCGACCAATAGAAACTGAGGTCATTCCACCTGTATCTTTGATCCAGGACCTTTAAGTTGTGTGTTCAGTGTTTGAGTTGACGTCCAGACTCGTGGCAGTTTGTTTATCAAAACATCCAGGAAATATTGTTCTTATATTTAAGACGAGTTTAACACCAACGTGTTTGTTTTGTGTTTTTAAATTAGGAGCCAATTCCCAGTTTAAAGAAATATAAAGATCAGAGGGGAAATTGGAAACGTTGATTTGAATTCATGAAATGAATAAAGAGCAACAGTGTGAAGAGGCAGCAGCTTTCAAAGACAGATCAATACATCCTCCAAACATATAGTATGTTATGGTCAGAAGCTCATTTAAAGGCCGTGAAAACAAACAGTCTCAGAAAGAGAAAAACACCTGTGCTTCGACACTGCGCCTTTAACAGGAAGTTGTTTAGCTGCGGGACAGAGTCAACAAACCTTGAAGATGGTGTCCTCGTCCTCCTGCTGCGGAGTGTGTCGGGTCGCGTGTTTCCACGGGATCTTGAAGCGCATGGCGTCCCGGTCCATCCACAGCAGACCCGGGTACCGGCCGCTGTCCACCTGCGCCACCAGCCACGGCTTCAGCCGCACGCGGCGAGGGGCCACCGACATGTCGGACCGGGCCGGAGCTGAGGGACAGAGCCGCTGTCAGGCAGGGGTTCAACTAGCAACCTCAATGATCGTCTGCTCACGGTTTAAATCACGTGGTGTCATTTCAAAGTGACTCGAACAACCGGATTACAGCCGATAAACGACGTGAAACCAGGCACATACCTGTGGAGAACCCGGAAGTAGCAGAGACCGAGCCCCGTCGCTCTGCGCGCTCCCGCCTCGACACACTAATAAAAGTTAATACAAAAAACAGTGCACGTCCCACACACCGTGCGCGTGCACGCCGATCACCGACAGCGACCGCGGGCGCAGGAGGAGGTCGGTCGGAGTCGGAGTGAAGAGTTTGTGTCGAGGAGCCGACGACTGTTTTCTCTCCGTGTCCTCCCCCTTCACCCCCTCACCGAAACTCAGGTACAGCTGGTGACGTCACCACGGTGACACACCTTTGTGAGCAGTTAAGTGGGCCACACGAGCACGTGGGCGCGTGACACTTTCCCCCCTAAAAAGGCTTCTGTTTTTCAGTCCAACAGTTTCGTGACACTTAACAAGCCTGGTGTTGTTCTGTGAATAAAGTTTAACTTCATTTATATAATTATTTACAGATGACCTAATACTGATACTATTATTATTATCATCATTATTATTATTGTTGTTGTTGTTATTATAATTATTGCCTATAGAAATTGAGTTGATGTCACATAAATCCGTTTTAGTCCAGCTTTATGTTTTTTAAGTTTATAAATTAATATATTCCATTCATATATTTTAAACATGTGTGTTTAACCACATAATTAGTCTGATCTAATTACATGTGATGATAAAACATCATAGGTTCTGTTTTGACGTGTCTATATTTAGACTAAATAAACATGTTAGCACAGGACCAGGTGCAGCCAGAGCATGTGTGTGTGTGTGTGTGTGTGTGTGTGTGGCCTCAGTGGAACAAAGACATGTGCGTGAACAGGCCAGTGGACGGTTTGTTATGATCCTGTCTCTAACACAGGGAACAACAATCTAACAACAGGCCACTCCCTGAAACTATTTCACTGCTTTGGTACACGTCCACTCATCCATCCATCCATTAATCCACTCATCCATCCATCCATCCATCCATCCATCCATCAATCCATTAATCCACTCATCCATCCATCCACCCATCCATCCATCAATCCATCCATCCAACCATTCATCCATCATCCATGCATCCACTCATCCATCCATCCACCTACACATACATAACGCTCTCTGTTTCTTCCTGGTTTCGGTGACACATGTAAAGCGAGCATGTTGCCGTATGTATGAGTGTGTGTGTGTGTGTGTGTGTGTGTGTGTGTGTGTGTGTGTGTGTGTGTGTGTTTGTAGTGCTAATGTTGTGGTGGGTGTGTTGTTGTGGGCATGTATAACAATGTGCTGCCTGTAACAACACACATGAGGCAGTGTCTCTATTGGGGGAAACACAACTAATTGCCTGGAGACACATTGAGTGGATCCATTGGCAAATCTGGGTGTTCAAAAGTACAATAGAGTCACATATACACACATATACACACATATACACACATATACACACATATACACACACAAACTATAAACTCATAGCTGTGAGACAGGTGAGGTATAATGTTGACGAATGTATTTATTTTTAATTCAAAATATACAATAATTAGTGGCTATCAGAGGAAGAACTCATGAATACTAAATACAAGATAACAATTAATAAAAAATAAAAAAACAAAAACAAAAAAGAACAATAATATCTTACTAAATAATCTACTTTTCCGAGCAGGCTCCACATTTAGTTTTATATTTAGTTTAATTGCTGGCATGAATTCTGACTTGAGGTTGCATGTAGTTCCCTCTCCAGTCCTTTAGAGGTCCCTGTTTGCTCTGCTCCCAGAGAAGTGCCGTTCACGCGAGACTTCCTTTGGCAGTGGATGAGACTTCCTTGGCGAGTTCACTTCCGGTTAGCTGTGTTTGCTCGCTCCCTCAGCCAAAGTGCGGGGAAACGGGGAGAATGTGCGGTGCGCGGACGCTCCGGGTGTCGGTCCACGGGCGGATCAGCGCCGCCGCTGAAGACTTTCTGCTGCAGCTGGAGAAAAGAGAAGAACCGGCTCCGGTCGCGGTGCTGCGCGCGCTGCTAACCGAGCGGCTAACGGCGGCGGCCGAGGAGATCGTTGCTGTGTTCGAACAAACCGTGGCGGAATACGAGGGGAGAGTGGAGCGGTCAGAGCGGGAGAGGAGGCTGTTCGATGCTGCGATGAAGCCCCGGGTCAGACTGCACAGAGTCGGTGAGTCTGCCTGCCTGCCTGCCTGTCTGTCTGTCTCTGTCTGTCTGTCTGTCTGTCTGTCTGTCTGTCTGCCTGCCTGTCTGTCTGTCTGTCTGTCTCTGTCTGTCTGTCTGTCTGTCTGTCTCTGTCTGTCTGTCTGTCTGTCTGTCTGTCTGTCTGCCTGCCTGCCTGCCTGTCTGTCTGTCTCTGTCTGTCTGTCTGTCTGTCTGTCTCTGTCTGTCTGCCTGTCTCTCTCTCTGTCTGTCTCTCTCTGTCTGCCTGTCTCTCTGTCTGTCTGTCCGTCTCCCTGTCTGCCTGTCTGTCTGCCTGTCTCTCTCTCTGTCTTTCTCTCTGTCTGTCTCTCTGTCTGTCTGTCTCTCTGTGTCTGTCTCTCTCTCTGTCTGTCTGTCCGTCTCTCTTTGTCTGTCTGTCTGTCTCTGTCTGTCTGTCTCTCTCTCTGTCTGTCTGTCTCTCTGGTGTACTCAATGTTTTCATATTTCATGCACAGAATTGTTCTTCATGGTCTCTGTGTTTGTCCCTTACAGACGTCCAGCGGCAGCAGGTGGTGATTGGAGAAGAGGGTCCCGCTGAAGAACAGCAGTGGAGCCGTCTAATGGATCAAGAGGATTCAGAAGCCCCACATTTTATGGAGGAACCGAACACACTGCCGACCAGTCAGGAGAAATGGCAACTTCAAGGATCAGAGGAGACTGACATCAGGTTGACTTTGACTTCTGTTGCTGTGAAGAGTGAAGAAGACGAAGAGGAGCCTCAGTCCTCGCAGCTTAATCAGTGTCACAGTGATGAGAACAGAGTGAAGATGGAGAGCTCCTCCGAACCCGTGACAGACAGTAAAGAAGAGGTCAGGCAGGAGATCAGGCAACATCAGGCCAGTTTGAATACAGGAAGTAACAATCCCAGTGTGATGAAAGGTGAAACTGAGCAGGAATCCATAAAAACCCATACAAGAGAGGACCCAACTGTTTGGACCTTCTTTGGTAAACGATTTAGCAAAAAGAACTCTTTGAAAAGACACTTGGCTGTTCACACAGGAGATAACCCATTGAAAACATTTAGTTGCCCAGACTGTGGTAGGACATTTAGACTCAACAGCAATCTTAGCAACCATCGCAAGGTTCATAGAAAAGACTGGCCACTTCATTGCTCTTTGTGCGATCAAAGATTTCCAGAGGAAGATCAACTGCAGGAGCACATGTTAGTTCATGTAGAGCAGAAACCATTGAGCTTCCCAGAGTGCGGCAAAGGCCTCAGCGACCAGAACAGCACCAACAGCCGAGAGAAGCGATGTAGTCGCTCGGCGCGTATTTCCGAATGCGGCATGAGGTTATGGAAATCTGAAAGAAAATCCTATTCTGCAGATTACAAACTGCAGGTAGTGAAATACGCGGCCGAAAGCGGTAATCGAGCAGCGGAAAGAAAGTTTGGAGTGAGTGAGAAACTTGTGAGGGACTGGCGCAAAGCAGAGGCTACTCTCTCTGCGATGAAGAAAACAAAGAAAGCGAATCGTGGGCTGAAAGCAAGATGGCCAGAGCTGGAAGAACAAGTCCACAGATGGGCGCTTGAGCAGCGTGCTGCCGGGAGAGGCGTGTCAGGGGTGCAGTTGCGTCTCCACGCCCAGGTAGTTGCCAAGGAGATGAATATAAGTGACTTTGCAGGCGGGCCTTCTTGGTGTTACCGCTTCATGCAACGCAATCGCCTCTCTTTCAGAGCACGGGCAACGTCGCGTCCGAAACTGCCCGCAGACTTCCACGCCAAGGCCGACAGTTTCCGCCAGTTTGTTGAAAAGCAGGTCACCGAACACAACATATCTCTGGACCGTATCATCAACATGGACGAGGTCCCCCTCACGTTTGACATCCCCATGGGCCGAAGTGTCGCAGAGAAAAGGCAGAAAGGTGTGAACATAGTGACTTGTCACGAGAAATCACACTTCACAGTAGTGCTGGCGTGTTGTGGAGATGGATCGAAACTGCCACCAATGGTCATTTTCAAACGGAAAACCATTCCAAAAGACACATTTCCCCCCACGGTTGTCGTGGCGGGGAATGAGAAAGGGTGGATGGATCAAGAAATGATGAACCTTTGGCTCACAGAGTGCTACACTAAGCGTCCCGATGGCCTCTTGAAAACACACAAAGCCCTGCTTGTGATGGACAGTATGCGAGCGCACATAACGTCACAGTTCAAAGATAAAATAAACGCTTGCAACTCCATCCCGACCATCATCCCTGGAGGCTTAACCAAAGTACTGCAGCCACTCGACATCTCGGTGAAGCGGAGCTTTAAGGCCGTCCTGCGTCGCCTGTGGGAGGAGTGGATGGTGGAAGGAGAGCGCAGCTTCACGGCAACCGGGAGGAGGCGCCACGCAACTCTCCAGCAAGTGGTTGGATGGATCGAGGCAGCTTGGACTTCAGTGACGACCGAAAGCATCCTGTCGGGATTCAGGAAGGCCGGACTCACTGGAACCGATGCCGAGTGCGACGACAGCCCAGCAGAAGAGGAGACGGCGCTTCATCTCCCCCCGGAGTTGGCGGAGTTGTTGAGAAGTTACACTGAGGATGAAGAATTCAGTGGATTCAGTGACGTGGAATGAGATCGGGGACTCGCCGGCTCGTTATGTTCATTTAGCCTCTTCAGCCTCCCAGGTTTGTTCTTGATGCTACTGTGTAGCTGAGTAACTGTTCATGTGTTACGTTAACACCCATTCAGCCTGTTGCTCTGGTTTTATTGTTTAATAACTTGCCTCTCCAGATTAAATGTCTGTTCTTGGTCTTGGATTTTGTGGAATACATTTTCATTTATAGTCCAGTGTGATTTATATGTTTTTTTCCTCTTCATGGCCCATTTTTTTGACCGATGCAACTTATACTCCAGAGCGACTTATAGTCCGGAGAATACGGTGCACGTGCAAGTTCATGCAGGAGTATTATCATTAAAGTGCTCTGTGTTTGCTAAAGAAGTTTTATTAGTATGGCCGGTTTGGATCATCCTCAGATGTTATTTCATGTATTAGATAACCCATTTATTTGCCCAGAGTGTGGTAAAAGATGTACTTCTGCCCGCCATGTGAAGAAGCATATGGTGGTTCACACAGAAGGAAAACCGTTTGTTTGCTCCGTGCGTAGTAAAGGATTTAAAACTCATGAGCACGATGGGTCTCACAGAGGAACCGTACTGTTGCACCAAGTGTGGTCAAGGATCTAGATACCGGATTCAGATGTCGACACGTGTGTTTTACAGGACCAAAGCCACAGGTTTGCGCTTTGTGTGGTCAAAGATTTGGACGTAGGTTGTTAAGTAGAAAACGTGTTGGCAGTTCATAAAGCAAAGAAACCCGTCAGCTGAGAAAGAGCTGTGGGAGAAGCTTTACCACCAGGGCTGCCTACGATGTCCCGCCCTCTCCCAAACGCCTCCGCCCAGGGGCGCTGAAGACCCCACATGCCCTCTCTGTCCGAGTCCAGCAACACTGAAGCACATGTTGGTGGGCTACAAAACCAGCCTCACCCAAGGCCGTTACAGCCGGCGGCTCAAGCAGCCGGTGGAAAGCCAACGGACAAGTGTCAAGGCCCTCGCGCCCCGTCATCCCGCTGGCAGGCAACAACGTTTGTGCGGGGGGGCGGCGGTCAAGCCAGTCTCAAGACCATAAGAGCAGACCCTGGACAACAAGGCGGGGCCTGGGATTGGTTTAGATTAAATCGCCACTCTGAGAAGATGTTGCGTAAGGTCCATCTCATTCTATATAGAAGGCAACTCTTTTCTGATACGTTTATTTCAACGCTTGACTCTTATTTGTGGTTGAATGATCGTCCTGATCAAACGGACAGTGCATGTGTAAACATGTATTTTAATATTTGGTCCACTGTTTTGATTCCACTGTTGTGCGCCTCATGGACTCTGGTGGTCTCATGACACATGAACCATTCAGGGGGATGATGTGACCTGAGTTCATTCTGTTTTTATTCTTCTCAATAATCCAGACTTTATACAAACTATCAGGGATTCAGACCGGGAGTCAGGAGAAGACTGTCGATCTTTAAAAAAAATTCACATCAAAGTTTCCTCCGTGTTCTTTCTGATATCGAAAAAGATTAAATATTAACGTCGTATTCGCACTATTAAAAATATATTTGTACACAGTCATTCAGGCATGAGACGTGGTCGGAGTTTCTAATATTATTTCCAAACATCGCAGTGCGTGTCCGAGGTCGTCCGAGGTCGTCCGAGGTCGTCCGAGGTCGTCAGAGGTCGTCACAGACAGACGTTTGCGGTGGATCCACAAAGTCTCACGACACCTCGACTGCTGTCGTGAGAACGTTCGTCACGTACGAACATTTTCCCGTCAAAGGACGTTTCCTCGTATCGGTCGGTTTTGGTGGAAATGTTCGCTCGGACGCTCATCGTTCACACGTAAGCATTTGGACGTCAGACCTTTCATAGGTTTGTTTTCCCGTCGGAACGTTTCCGTGCATTGTGAAATTGAACCTTCTCGTTCGGACGCCGGCTTCGACTCGAGGTCCAGGTTCGTGGATGATCCTGAAGACTCGTGTGTCGGCTCGTTCGTCTGTGGCACAGTTTCATAACAACGGTCCAGAGAGTGAAGTCCAACTATTGGTTGGCTCTGATCTCTCCCTTGATCTTCTGGACGATGTGTGTGAGGTCCAGACTCTCTGTCAACATCTTCAGGAGCATGTCGTCTTTCTGAACGCCCTCCATGAACTCCTCGTAGGAGAGTTCGCCTGGAACACACACACACACACACACACACACAGAGTGAGCTCCACGATGCAACACGTGTCCTCTGAGATATATTTCATCGTGGTCTCACCATCTCCGTTGATGTCGATCTTGTCGAACATCATGTTGGTGAAGTCCTCAGCTGACATCTCATGTTGGATTCCGTTGATGGCTCGAATGGACTAAACATGACACAGAGACACAGGTTAGAGGCCTGTTCCACTGTCCCACCACTAGGTGTCAGCTTAACTCCAACCTCCAGGCCCTCGGGTCTGAGTCCTGCTTTGATGGTCTGACAGAGACCTGACTCTCTCTCTCCCTCGCCCTCTCATCACGGACCATCACCTTAATGATGAGCAGCAGCTCGTCACGGTCGATGCAGCCGCTTCCATCGATATCGTAGAGTTTGAAATACCAGCGAAGCTTCTGTTGGACTCCGCCTTTCAGAACCAGACTCAGAGCGGCCACGTACTCCATGAAGTCGATGAACCCGTCCTGCGGAGGGACAGGTTTGAACGAAGCGCTGTCATCACAGTGGCAGATATTCTGTGTGAAATATGAAAGCTAATCTCTGAGCCTCCACCTGTCTCTTGTTCCCACAGAAAGAGGTTAAAGCTGCTTTGTTTACCACAGTGGGTCAGATGGTGTTTATGGGATAAGCCCATCTTCTAATAACATAAGTTCCTCTGTTACAGATCACAAATAACACAGGGGCCGAGCAGGATCACTCCGGCTTTAAATGGAACTGAGCATGAAGCCATTACACAACACACACAATGAGCCTATCAACCTTAATATGCAAATACATACAGACATCTATGACACGATTGGCTCAAAAATAATCTTTCTTCATCTGATGATCTACAACATCAGCGTTACTAAGCATCGGTCAGTTTATATTGAAGATTGTTATTATTTCACAGAGAAGGATGTTTCTGGTCAGAAATCAAAAAGTGACGTGAGACGTTTTTAAATTTGACTTTTCATGACGAACAGATATGATTCACTCAACTGTTGAAGGTGACAACTGATTCTAATTCTTCAACTTGGTGGGAAACAAAGCATTATGTCCACTTTGTGTTTATTCATCGTTAGTAGGAGTTAAATGTAATACTTTCTAATTTGTGGTCTGACAGGATGTGTCCTTTGGTCTTTTTGTGCAGTATATGACAAAAATACTTTCAATATTATTCTACATCAAAGGAAAACTCTGAACAGAAATGCACAATATGTAAACGTTGCACCAAATATCCAGATCATTGAAAAGAGTTGACTTTCTTACGTCGTTCATATCAAAGGTGGTGAACATGGTCCAGACGTAGGCGTTGGAGGAGCTGGACAGGTTCCTCAGTCCAAAGAACTTCTTGAACTCGTAGAAGGTGAGAAGTCCTGAGGGACACTCCGTCATGAACTTCCGGTACCACTGGTGACTCTCACAGGCCTGAAGCTCCTCCACCGAGGAGTCGTTACAGTTTCCCATCTTTCTCTGTCACGGACTCAAACGCGTCGAACATCCCATCGTCAACATGGCGGAGAGCTGCTGCCTCCAGCGGCCATGACACCAGCGTGTGTAGCCGCGGAGCTAGCGGCTAGCTAGTCTCTCCCTCTGTGTGTTTGCGGAGCCAATCAGCTCTGTGCACTCATGAGGAAGCCAAAGAAGTTATAATCCAATTGACATGCGAGTGACCTGAGAGCAGAGCTGATCTCTGAGCTAATCCAGACGACCAACGTATCCTTGTTGTTGTTATTGTTATGACACCGCTCCTCACCGACCTCACTCACATTTCCGGGTCTGACGTCAGGACCGGAACCGCTGGTTCCACCGGGTCTCGAACCCGGGACCTTCGCGGTATCGTTTCCCATTCATTCTCTGTGAATGTGGTTCTTACCACTGCGGGTGTCGTATATCTTTGGCCACCAACGGGATTGTGGGGGCGCTGTTTCCCTGTTTCTGGATGAGTTTGGGGGGACCCCGTCTCCACAGTTCTGGGGCTCCTCTGATTAAAGGAGCATGAATCAGGGAGGAGGATTCTCTTTATTGATTATTTATGATTTATCGTATCACACGATTATCTTTCACTTTTACTTTCACCAGTCAAACACGACTTTTCACCGTCGATCAGCAGGAATCTGTGTTGAAATAGTTTGAGGAGGTTCTCTGAGGGTTAGTGGAGTCTGGAGTCTGTGGTGACGTTTACCTGCAGCCTCACTTCACATGTGAGCAGGTGAACGAAGATGAGCGACACCACGAGGACCGTCTCCCGCAGACCAACGGGATTCTACACATCTACACACGACAGATGTGACATGTCAACCAGAACTGTGATGAACTTTACGCTCAGGAATAAAAAATACAAGCCAATTAATCAATCTGCATGAAGCTTCACTCTTATCTCCAGATTAAATAGTGTGTGTCAATGTCCAGTATATATTGTTAGTCATATTTTGTAAAGTTATTGTCGTTATTAGTGTAAATGTCATTATTATTAGTAGTATTTCATTGTTTACGCCGGCCTTTCGGCGGCTGTTTATTTTGAACTGCGCCGTAAACATGGTGCGAGCGCCAGTAGACGTGGTTAGCCACGTTAGCCACGTTAGCCGTTAGCCGTTAGCGCTGAGCGGCTCGGTGAGGCCGCAGACAGGTTGTAGTTTTCAGGACCGTGTCTTTGCTCTACAAGCACATGTACACAACATACATCCACCCATTCATCCATCCACCCATTCATCCATTCATCCACCCTTTCTTTCCGTCATCCATCTACCCATCCACCCATTCATCCATTCATCCACCCTTTCTTTCCATCATCCATCCACCCATTCATTCATCCATCAGCCCAATCCCACCACCCATCCAACCAATCCTTCTATTCGTCCAACCATTCATTCATCCATCCATCGGTCCATCCACCAGTCTTCCACTCAGAGTAATCTATTACTTCATGTGTTACAGCAGCTCAGAGTAATCTATGACTTCATGTGTTACAGCTGCTCAGAGTAATCTATTACTTCATGTGTTACAGCTGCTCAGAGTAATCTATTACTTCATGTGTTACAGCTGCTCAGAGTAATCTATTACTTCATGAGATTCAAAGGCACAAAAAGCTGTGATTTCACTTTCAAGGGAAGAGAGAAAGAGGCAGTAATAGTGTTTGGATCAATACTCTGACCGTGTGAGATGTCAATAACAATTATGTGTGTGTGTGTGTGTGTGTGTGTGTGTGTGTGTGTGTGTCAGAGGCAAAGAATTGGATTCCATTTACAAAAGCTGGACTTAGTGGACACATGGCAGCTAATGAGCCTGAATATGCAATTTGACTGCTTCTCTCTCTCTCTCTCTCTCTCTCTCTCTCTCTCTCCCTGCCTCTCTCGCCCCGTGTGCCTGTAATAAACGGCCGTCACCACAGTATCAGTTGATTACAGTTAATTATCGCAGCATTAATCAGAGATTTGTCGGCGTGACGCTGCAGCGGCTCCCTGATTGGCGCTTTGAAATCAATGGAGACTCAAACACACGACCCCGAAATATTGATCTCGCTCTCACACACACACACACACACACACACACACACACACACACACACATACACACGCGCAAATTTGCAATGGAGATCCACAACTTATAGAAACAGACTGAAGATGAAAAATCCAAACTAGATGCCGTTGGTTTTTCATGATCAATTCACTCCTGATTCATTGATTAGGTGCTGCAGCCCAATTACAGACTAACAGATATATATACACACTCTCCACTATCGGTGTTTCTGAACCCTACACACTAGACCTTTAAGTTGAAGTGCAGCTGACCTTTAATAAGAGTACGTGTTCGAAACAGTTTAAAGAAAAAAAAACTTTGTGTTGTATTATGATGCAAATCAGAGTAAAAAGGTTAAACTGTCTGTTTAACCGAGATTTGAAAAGCAAAACTGTGATACCGAGCGTTTAATGTGGTGCTCACACACACACACACACACACACACACACACAGTCATAGTTGAATGCAAACACACCATGTACACAACGTTGCGTGATCGCAGCATCACACAAACATCATGGACATCTGCATGACTAAAGACACCTCAGGGGAATCCTGCTGTGTGTGTGTGTGTGTGTGTGTGTGTGTGTGTGTGTGTGTGTGTGTGTGTGTGTGTGTGTGTGTGTGTGTGTGTGTGTGTGTGTGTGTGTGTGCAGGTTAGAGGAGCACATGCACAGAGGCCATGTATTCAGCACATTCATCTCCACGGCAGAAAATCAACTCCTTTTGACTTTTGAATCTTAGAAATAAATAAATTGATGAATAAAAATAAAAAAAGACGATAAATAAATTTAAAAAAAGAGAATAAAGACGAGTGGTTGAGAACTTACCTGAGCCAAAAGTGGGCGTGGTCTGAAATCCATCACTGGGTTTGGATCTGAAATCAAAGATGGAGAGAAAAAAAACGCTGAGTCATGATCTCAGATACACACTCGTGTTTATCAGCTCTCTGTGTTTCTCGCGTCTAGATCATCAAGATCCAAGTGTGTGTGTGAGTGTGTGTGAGAGTGTGTGTGTGAGTGTGTTCATCGCTCATCCTCATCATCGCGTGCCACCAGCAGAATGAGGAGGGAGCTACACGCACAGCAGAGACCCTCCATATGGTGAACACACACACATGTGGAAACACACACACATGCGCGCACGTGTGTGTGTGTGTGTGTGTGTGTGAGAGAGTGAAAGTGCTGCTTTCTGCGTAAGACCCACTCCCGCTGGTTCGTGGGTGAAGTGGATGATTCGCCTGATGGTTTTTCCGCGCCGCCGCTCTGAGAGGCTGCGGCAACGACAGGCCAAGGTCAAAGGTCAAAGGTCAAAGGCGTCCCCCTCCATTGATTCTCTAACTGCCGAGCTCATCAGCCTCCACCCCCCCCCCCCCTCTCTCTCTCTCTCTCGTGTTGGGGAGATAAACCCAGAGATGACTCAGCCCGGATCGAAACACCGAAACAACGCGTGGCGTCGGGGATCGAACACGTGACCTTCTGTCGGGATGCGCCTCGGCGGTCAGACGCGCCTCATTTGCATGTGTCCATCGGACGGACTCCTGTGTCAGGTGAGAGATTCACACTCAGGGACACACATCAACAAGGGCTCAGGGAGGAAGAGTCTGGCAGCTGAAGGTCAAAGGTCAAAGGTCAGAGGTCAAAGGTCACTGAGGACTGACAGGAAGTGAAGCACCGCGTCAGGCAGAGGTGAAATATCCACAATCTGTTTGAGGGTCGAAGCTCGTCAGTGTTCAGGAAGTGGTCTGAGCCCGACAGGAAGTGAGCAGGGAAGAGCATCTGGCTGATTTTCAAAATAAAAGAGGCATATAAACGTATGTATCTCCTCCCTACACTGACGAGTTTTCATATTTTTATATGGATCCGCTTAAAATGATTTTTTTAGTAAAGAAAAATAAAAAATCCAATCATTTAAAATAATAAACTATTAAATGAATGAAATGCGTATATATAAAGGTTTGTATATACACATATAAATAAATAGATATTCTTAACATCTGAAATTATCGCAAGATAAATATTGAAATATAAATAAAATCAAATTTGTGTGAATAAAAGTTATATATCCAAACAAATTATAATTCATGAAAATTTGAAAAGAATAGACCAAAAAAAACAAACAATGAAATTAATTGATTGAATTGCTTGAACTGTTGTATTGGAATCTTGGTTTGATTGTGTTTAACCGGCTTTTTTAACGTAATCAGCACATTCAACTTTTTCTCATTCACTAACGATCTTTTTCGAATCCTCCTGGAAACTCGTTAGCATCCTCAGCTTTATGCTAATTTCCTGTTTACGGACGCAGGAAACGAGACCGGCGCCTCCGACCGAAGTTTGATTATCTGAAGATGAAAGAGCCGAGGTCCGTTTGTTTCGCAGGTGTATTCACCGTTCAGGGTTAAAAAAAGCCTGTGATTTGATTGGTCGGCTGCTGGAGGAGGGATTGATCATGTCCTTCCTCACGAGGGTGATAAGGATTTATTGAGCCGCCACAATTCCTCCGCAGATCAACGAGTCCGGCTCTTCCTGGTTTGAGCTCAGCGCTCGTCCACGTTTCCAATGAACAGGATGTTTGCAGAGCTGAAGGTGCTGTGTACACACACACACACACACACACACACACACACAAAAAGGTCAACTTCATAGGTGATTGAAAGTGAATGGAACTGTGCAGGGGGCGGGGCTTAATCGTTCTTCTATCCAGGTTTGAAATTGTGCACAGTTAAGGGGCGTGGCCTCTTGACTGACACCTGTGGACGCCCACGGGGCCCCACCTCCAGCTCTACCTGTGCTCCGCCTCCTTTGCTCGTTTTCGGGTGAAGCAGGAAGTGGGAGGAGTCTAGTGGTGAACTGGTGGTACGACAGGTCGGCTGGACAAAGTTTTTTTAAATGTCTGTACACAATAGAATAAAAAAAAAAAGAGGACGTACTGTCCCTTTAAAACATGGATTGAAGATTCAATCTTAAGCTACGGGGGAAGGTGTTTTACAACTCCATGATTCTCCTTGGTCTCCTCCATCAGCGCCTGCAGGCTCCGCCCCTCCCTCATCCATCACGCTCTTGTCTCCGCTCTCGTCCTCGTCATCACTCAGTTTATCTCCGCGCTCGTCCACACCCTCATCACGTCTCCCTCTCTCTCTCTCTCTCTCTCTCTCTCGCTCGCTCGCCCCCTTCATTCCTGCGCCGCCGCTGGAGGTGGGATGGCGGCCTCATTGTCATTCCTTCCCCCGCGCTCCCTCCCCATTTGGCTCGGCGCCGCTCCTCTGCGTTCGCTCGTCTCTCGCCACCGACGCCGTTACTCACTTCATTCAGTCGCCGGGTTTTGAAAACGCCGCCTCGCGCTCGAATCCCGCTCCTCGCGAGCGGAAGTGAAGCGGATTCAGTCGCCCGGAACGAGGACGGCGACGACAAGATTTGATATAGAACAGATACAATGAGAATAACGTCATTTAAATCGAATGGTTTTATTTTAAAACCATCAATTGCGTCACTTTACCGTCGCCTAGATATCGGAAGTTTAACATTCTTAATTTGCCAGCTGCAATACCTTCACCGCCCACCGGGGGGCTGTGGCTGAAGGATGGGTTTCTTTATCATTTTTCTTGACTCATTAAATATTCCGCACATTTCCTATTTTGATTTTTGGGATTTGAGATCAGATTTCTACTTTGCGTTATGACGTTGACTCGTAGGTGCAGTTCAACTACTGGCCAGCAGGGGCGCGACTGCACTGCGATTTCAATCAGAGACTTTCCGACACGTCTCACTCACGGGAGGTGACGTTGAAGTGTGAGGTGTTGGATCTAGAGGCAGCAGCAGACAGGAGGGTATGGGTTCTCTCTCCTCCGTGCCGGATGGTTGTTGGTTCACTCTCACTTCTTCGAGAAGAGAAGTTTTCAAAGTGAAACCAGGCGACGAGAAAAACCGATACAAATCCCATAATTACAAGTCTGGTGGGGGGCAGCGGCTGGTGCTCGCCAAAACGCGCTCCGCTGATAAAGGGTGAGAAATGGCGCCATGTCACGGAACGGCAGGGTTTTCATTAGCGCTACCAAAACGTTAGCGAGCTAGCGCCCTTCACCGGGACAACGACCTCCCCTGATGCCTTTGTTTGTTTCCACTCCGTCGGAAAACAAGAGATTTGTTTTGTGTCAAAGGCAAAAAAAAAAAAGAAAGAGGGGACTGGATCCAATTACCTTCTGTAAAAGCGCTAATAAACTTATCGGGCTGTGCGGCGTGAAGGTGGGCGGAGCCGGAGCGCACGCCGGCGGGACAAACACAACAGATAACACTAATCCTCCACAACAAGCCAGAGTGCAAGAGCCAAAACAAACACACACACACACACACACACACACACACACACACACAGATAAGAGGGTGGAATTATGGAAACACGTGTGGAAATGTCAAATTCATCGCTTTGGTTTTTTTAAATTTGCGGCAGAGGAGGAGACGGATAACATCGATACAAACAAGGCGAGAGGAAGATGTCCTTGTTCCTGAGAGGAGATAGTGTGTGTGTGTGTGTGTGTGTGTGTGTGTGTGTGTGTGTGTG
>JAFBJT010111453.1:51745-66937 GCA_016785325.1 Chascanopsetta lugubris | reverse complement strand
AAACCCAAATTCTGACATCAACATGTTGCTACTCCAACAGTCCCCCCCCCGCCCCCGCGCCCCTAGTTTCAGACTCTACTCCCTGGTTTTCTGTGAGTAGCTGTAGTGAGTAGAGCTTCAGTTGCATTTGTCATTCAAAGGGGGTTTAACTGTTAATTTATTACAGAAACAAAGTCAGGCCTGGTGTTGAAATGAAAATAGTGTACGTTGAACTGTCGGGGCGTGAACATTTGACAGTTGGGATAGATACAGTGTCGGCTGCTTCATAGAATTCTGTAATAATATAATGGATGAGAATGTCTGGCTTATTAACTCACCAAGTCGCTGCATTGTTTCCTCTCCACAGGAATGTCCGAGTCTGAGCAGTTCTTGAAGGGAACGTCACAGATCAAGACCCTTTCTCCCGAGGACATTGAAGGCATGAGAGTTGTGTGCAAGGTAACAAGACAGGATTGTTAGTGTTGCTGTTGACCTTGTTTTCGTGTAGAGCTTTCCATCGATTGCAGTGTAATTTTGACACCTATGTCAGCTAGCACGAGAAGTCCTGGACATCGCAGCCTTGATGGTGAAACCAGGTGTCACAACGGAAGAAATCGACCATGCAGTGCATCTGGTAAGATTTTAGGTTTTGTTATCCAATGTTACAATATGTGTACGTTGTGATCATTTTTTCTCCATGCCAGTTTCTATTTTCACTGCAGTGTTGGAGTATCCACCCTGTCTGTAACAAACTGCTGAAAAATCCTCCTGACCCTTCCTTTTATTTTAACATACATGTAAGAGCATCTCATGTAGGGCTTTTTTTAGGCCACTAGGCTTAACTGACGTTCACAACCAGGTTTAAGAACAAATATTTTGTTAACTTTCGATTTAGACAAATCTAACCTCAGCATAGGATTTATTTGCCCTCCATCCAATGGATGTTTTGAAAAATATGATACTTTGACATCATCCCATGAAATTTGTTGGAAACAAATAAGTAAAAGTCTCCTCCTAGGCACAATTTGATTTGTGGTTCACAAGCATTATTGAACGATTCCTCATCCAGTTTGCCCAGTTAAAGAGAGCAGGTCAGATGTGGTGGCAGGGTCGGACAATGGGCTGCATGAAGGAGGAGAGCAGCATCCGTTACTTAACTTTATGAGACGTTTACATGGTCTGAACTTAAGGAAAGAGGGTGAATGTCAGAGAGAAGGCAACTGTTAGCAAGGGCAAACACTTCAGTGAAACACTTGTCACCTCATGATGTACAAAGTGGTATTACAAGCATTGCAAGCTGTTAAAAGCAATCAACCTGCACTGTCCTTCAAATGTGGGGGCGCAATAATCTTTGCATTTGTCTCAAACCCCTGCAGCCCAACAGATTTGTTCGCGTGACTTTTGTCTCTTGTTTAAATAGTTAGTAATTGTTGTTGAACAGACTCTTCTCATAAATTATTTAACACCTAGTTGCTCCATGTAAACAGACCCCCTGCTAGGAAGCTGATGTTTAATCTCCGCTCAGTTTGATCGTTTGCTGACTCCGCTCTCACGTGATGTTTCAAACTGTGAGCAGGAACAGTACATTCACCGTCACTCATCTTTAGTATATTCTGTCTTTCCTTTGTTTTCTATCTTGTTGTTGGTCTCTTCTTACCCACGTTCTTCTGTTCAGGCCTGCACAGCACGGAACTGCTACCCCTCCCCTCTCAATTACTACAACTTCCCCAAATCCTGCTGCACGTCGGTCAATGAGGTCATCTGTCACGGCATCCCGGACAGAAGACCACTACAAGAAGGAGACATCCTCAATGGTATGGTCACTATATACTTAAAGTAAGCAAGCATACTGAGTATTTTTAACAGAGCTGCTATAAAAAGGCTTTGGTCGAATCAAACCAGATATCACAAAAGCAGTGGTGAAGTGTTGCATCTCGATTTGATTGATGAAATATCTTATGTTGGATTCTGTCCCAAGTTTTCAAAAAACGTCATTTGGCACAGACATTCACACACATGCTAACACTCAAAGGATATGTCATGGTGTTGTCCCAGTAATGATGACGGTCATCAGACCATTCAGGCCAGTCAGAGCTGTAGTTTATTCAAATCTGTGTTGGTTGCAGAGTCATTTGACCTGAGAGTAGATGCTTAATAATCATATTTCCTCCCACCAACACCTGGGAGTTGGATATTTGATCAGTGTGTACGAGGTATAACATGCGGCAGGCACCAAAATGAAAACAATGAATAAATATCCCCTATGGAAAATATGCAAATGCAAATAATCTGCACTATTGTTATCTTCTCAACATCTAACCGAAGTCCCATGAATATTTAAGCAATGTTTGGATGCAGGGAAATGTTAAATGGATGAGATGGAGAGGTGGAGGGAGGTGGTGGTAGGGATTTCAAGGAGATGACAAATGGTTTTTAGCAGCATGCCGAAATGGTGTCAGCGGGAGTTTGGCAATTTTCGGCTGCCTTTATGAATTCGTCTGCCAAGGAGATGTCTTCAATCCGCCACTCCCCTCAGAGCATGGGATGAAGCGACTGGTCTCTCACTGCATGGACCGAGAAGATGAATCGTTTAATTAACCTTTTCCTTTAAGAGATGTTTTTAATCTAAAATTTGAAGACTTGACCATTTTCTAAGTTCGTATTTCATCAGCTGATTCAAAAGAGGGGACAATGTTTCCTAAATGTTATAAACAGCATTTCTTAACAAGTTTCTTTGTTTCGAAACACATTCGAATCTATTCTGTCACGACACATCGTGGTTCTGACATTTTCATCGTCTGATTCACATAGTGGACATCACCGTCTACCACAACGGTTTCCATGGCGACCTCAACGAAACTTTCTTCGTGGGAGAGGTGGAGGAAGGAGCGAAGAAACTGGTTCAGACCACATATGAATGCCTTATGCAAGCCATCGACTCTGGTAGGAACCCGACTGTTTTCTTTCAGTGTGGACGTCTTATCGACTCCACTTTCGCCGCCCGTGTCGCAGAGTTTCTGTTCAGCCGTAAAACTCTATGGTTTAGTGATGCAGTTCTCTTATCCCGGCACTTTGAAACCCCCTTAACCTTTATTGCATTTGGTGAAAGAAATGCGGTTGTAGTAATGGTTTATGAGTAAAATCACTGACGGTGTACTTGTGAAAAGAAGCACTTGCTTTCTCTTATATTATAGAGGTCATTTCTGTATAAGCATGTGCTGAAAGTCAACATAATTATATGAGAAATTGCAAAAGACCAATGTCAAACATATATTTTTATTTTATTTAGTACTGTCACCAGATAAAATGTTGACTTTGAAACACATAAAACATGAATGTCTTTTTCTGGTCTCTTTTTTCAGTATTACATTTTTAGGTGACAAAAATATCCCTGACTCCCTAATTTCCTCCTTTGTTGCAAAATGGTCAAAAATGTGGATGTTGTAGTCTTTTGTTAAAATCACAATTGTGTGTGTGCAAGAACGTATATCCTCCTACAAAGCTCCATACGAATTGTTTACTGCATTAAAGTTATTGTAAGTATTCTAAGTAATATTCTAAGTATTTTAGTGCTGTAGTGGCTTTTCTGCTGCATGTATTGATATTTGTATGAATCAGTACAGTGACATCTATAGTATGGTGTCAAGTCCACCGTAATTCTGAAGCAATCTAATCTCTATCTAGTCCCGTAAAGTACTTTAAATGCTTTTTCAAGGTAGTTTTTCAACACTTGTAACCCTCATTCTTTCCTGCTTTACCTCCTTTTCCACAGTGAAGCCTGGTATTCGTTACAGAGAGCTGGGTAACATCATCCAGAAACACGCACAGGCCAATGGCTTCTCTGTGGTGCGGAGTTATTGTGGCCACGGCATCCACAGACTGTTCCACACCGCTCCCAATGTGCCACACTATGCCAGTGGGTAGTCACGTCCTTCCTCCTGAAAGCTCCTATTGAATATGTGAATGTTTGCTCATTACACCTCATTGACCTCTGTATTTATTTATTTCCCAGAAAACAAAGCAGTTGGAGTTATGAAGCCGGGTCATGTTTTCACCATTGAGCCCATGATATGTGAAGGTGAGTCACTGCTTTTGTCTGAATAATGTGAACAAGGATGTTTACTAATTATATTTTTCATCAATATAAATACAACTTAATTGGCCTATTTACATAATTTGCTGTCCATGCAATTACAAAACACACATGTATTCAAATGGCGACAAAACATGGAGTTTAAAATGAGAATACAAAGTAAAAACCATAGGCGCTATATAAAGATGGAGGCAGCGTTCGCGATGTCACCACGCTCCTAAATATGTGCAATTTCAAATGTCGATACATAAAAAATAAGCAAGTTGGAAAAAAATTGATGCATGGGGGAGCATTCTCGTGTGTGTGTGTGTGTGTGTGTGTGTGTGTGTGTGTGTGTGTGTGTGTGCGTGAATCGCTTGTACTGGCGAAGTGTTGATGGGGGGGGGGGGTTGCACCGATTGGACCGCTGCATAACAGAGGTCAGTTTCTTTGGTATGTGGTTATCGGTACCCATGTGCATTACTGCCACCTACTGGGTTAGATTGCCGAATTAACTCAGTAAATCATTAACCAAGTGTTGTTTGTTTTCATAATTGATTTAGTAATTTGTTCCAGCCCTTAATCTTTTTACAGCTTTGTCGCAGGAGTGTTCAAAACAGACATCTTGAAATGAGAATACATCTTCTCTGTTGACAGTACTGACCTGATGTGTAGGTTACATCATAACCATAAAAGCAATAGAAATGATGAATCATCTCCACAGCCAGATGTAATGGAGTCCTATACAGGCATCATAATTGAGCATTTGAATATCACAATCATTTCCTCCGAAAGGCAGAAGGTTTTGTCTGTTGACTGTCTCTCAGGATGAAACCATGTGTCACACAGCAGGTTATTTAACAGGGTTCGATAGGATCCTTAAAAACATTTCAAAGGTGTTGACTCATCTAGTAAAAGGTCTTAAATGGTGTTAACGTGTCTTAGATTAATCACTCAACTGTATTAAAGTGTCTGAGATTTGGAAAGTGGATTTATTATTTTTGAGGTTGCAAAAGGAGTCATTAAAATGAGTCATTGGGTTTGGATAGAGGGTGGCAGTAGCTCAGTCTGTAGGGACATGAGGTTGTAACCGGAGGGTCGCTGGTGTGGATTGTGGACTGGTGGCTGGAGAGATGCCAGCGCCTCCTCCTGGGCACCGCCGCGGTGCCCTTGAGCAAGGCACCAAACCCCCAGCTGCTCACGGCGCCTGTATATGGCAGCCCCCTTGCTCTAACATGTGTCCCCCAATGCACGTATTGTGATTGCGCATGTATGCGTCTGTCAATAACTGCACGTACAGCATGTAAAACAAACAATACAAAGCATGTAAATGAATAAAAGAAGGGGGGAAATTAATTTCCCCTTAATGGGGACCGTTAAAAGTCACCTTAATCTTAATTTTTATTTCATCCAACTTGATCAGGTTGTTGTAATACAAACAAAAATGTACCTGTTCCACCTTGCTCGTTTTAACGATGAATTTGTTGGAGGTGAAGTTTATCGTCAGTTCTTGTTGGTGGGACTGAAAAAGCCTTAAAAAGTCCTTATCCCATGTTTCCCATAGCAGCAGGAGCCCTGATTATACTATAATTTACTATAACGCCCCCGCCACACTTTGCAGCGTTCGTTTCTCCATCTCTGGTTAATCGATAATGTGTGACTGTCGCAGGTGGCTGGCAAGACGAGACGTGGCCCGACGGCTGGACGGCGGTGACCAGAGACGGGAAGCGCTCAGCCCAGTTTGAGCACACCCTGCTGGTGACGGACACCGGCTGCGAGATCCTCACCCGTCGCCTGGAGGAGAACGGCCGCGCTCACTTCCTGAGCGAAATGTAAACCTGGACTGGAACACAACTAGGGACTCAACTTTGCGGACATAATTACACCCAAGAAACACACACACACACACACACACACACACACACACAAACAGACACACATAAACATATGCACACACATTTCAACCACCACTCCCAGAGCTCAGTCTAACAGTGGCTCTCATTGATCTCTGCATTAAATATGGGTCCCTCAAACTAAATGGAAGTACTTGAATGTGTCTTATATCAAATGTTGACTGCTTTATCAGTGCATACTGTCTCTTTAGATGGAACCATGAGAGTATTTATGAGATTATGCTTTGCTTCTTTTCTCTCATCCTCTGCTAACTTAATCATGTGAATCTACCAGAGAGGGACTGAAAAGAAACGGAAGCTGCAGAGACACAGGAGAGCCCCAGGAAACAGGGTCAGTAAGTTGCTCGAGCTCAACAACACACACGTCTGAACCTATTCTGAAAACCACAGTTAGCATTCATAAGCAGCCCGTCATCATCCATAATTTACAGCACATCCTGGTGCAGTTGTAAGCAGATATAAGTATTTATTAATGTGCTCACTGACAACTACTACTTCACCTGAGGGCATCTAAAGCAACACGCTGGTGTTTGAAGAGACCATGAAATACATTTGTAATAAAGGAAAAACACCTGAAGGAGAACTCGTATCGGTTCACAAACACTGTACTTTCTAATCGGATTCATTGTTTCCACAGATGTGGAATCCAAACTAATTTTGTGGATTCTTTGCAACAAGTTCAAACAACAAATTAAATTTCATACGTTTTGGCTGAAGCATGCTCAAGTGAAGTTATTCGAAAACGAAATCCTACAACTTGTGGTCATTGTACACTTTTTCCATATCCTGTCCATATTTTAAAGGTGTAGTGTGTAAGATTTCAGTTAATTGTGTCACTTTTACTGGTTAAAAAAATATTACAAAACAATCACATGACATTTTCATAATCGCCTATATGTATTTCTGCCCCCATTACCCTTAAATGAGCCCATTAATGTGTATTTACATGAGGAGCAGGTCCTCGCTAACGGGGCCGCCATGTTTTTACAGTAGCTCACAGTGGACATACTAAAATAAAATACAAATCTTTTGAATTTTAATGACAACTGAAGGCCACCATAGGTTCTCCAGCATGCTTAGAAGGGTGAGGGTGAGGTGATGGATACAACTTCACCACTAGATGTCACCAAATCTTGCACACGGCACCTTTAAGATCGGTCAAGCTAAGTTGACTGCATCTCAATTCAATAATGGATGAAATGGAATTGGATCAAATTAGCGTAAACCTCTTGAATCACTGATTTTATCGGTGTACTGAACAAACTAATGCGATTATTGCGAATTTGCCTTTTGACTGTTTTAACCCGAGGTCAAGACGTCAGCCTTATTTCATCAGAGCGCCCACGATCTCCGTAGTTACAGTGATATCGTATGCTGAGCTCAGAGTAGTCGTACGTGTTGAACTCGTCTCTGCTCTCTGAGCAGCCCTGGTGTAGCAAATCGAGCCTTAACGTCTGATTCCAGGAGATAAATGTTGGTGCGGTTACCCATGTTTCCTCCATCGTATCTTGACAGTCACCATTCACCATTCATTGTGGTGATGTTGTTCCCGGTGTGAGCAGAACTCTTTATTTCTACATTTTCAGAGGACTAATGCAATCACGCTCTCTGTAATCTTTGTATTTCCTCGAATGGAGTAATAAATGAGTCTTCTGTAGCTCTGCATCAGCGTTTGTCCTTGAGTAGATAGAAAAAGTGGTTTCGTTGGTCGGGGATGACTATGGACGCCTCGAAGGTAAAATGCTGGTGAATGTCCATATCCCGGGAATGCGCAGTAGTCGTCTCGTCATGGATACAAAGGACTCATTCGTCGTGGTAACGAAAACAATTTGTATGATCCGATGATTGTGCACTAATGAAACTATCGACTGTAAACGAAGTTGGAGGTAGCGTCCGTGACGTCACCCATAGGTCTCTGCAGAGTCCTGGTGAGGCTGGCAGCGTTCACGCATTGCCATTTTCCCAATGCCTAACTCCGCCTACTTCCTGGTTCACCCAAAAATGGGCAAAGAGGCGGAGCACAGGTAGAGCGCGGGGGAGGGGGGGTGTCCATGGTGCTGTCACAACATGTGCAGGAAGTGCCAGGTTGGCCCCGGTGTCACTCAGTAGGCCACACCCCTTAATCATGCACAATTTCGAACCTTAATAGAAGAGAAATAAGAGGGGAAAAATTGAAAAATGTGACTGAGACCAAAACAGTAGACGTTTTTCCAGCCTTCAAACTTGTTTAATTCACCTCTATTTAATGTGGGAGTCTATGAGGATTGCCTCACTTTCGGGGACAGCCTCAAGTGGCCACCCTATGAACTGCAGCCTTATCCACAACATAGTAAACAATATCGGACACAGAGCAGCGCAATCATGCTCGTCATCTCCACAGCTCTGTCGCTCGCTAATCAACACAAGCTGTAGCTCAGTCTCGTCTCTGTGCAGGGCCGTGTGACGCAACCACTGGGCCCGTTCAAAGTGTTGGAGCCCCATGGTTCTAAAATGAGTTGAATTTGCCATTAATAGAGCTAAAGGGGTAATCGGGAACTAATATTGATCATAATTGCTTCATGCATATAGTCGACAAATGCACTTTTGAAATTAGTCGATTGAAATTATTGATATAATATAATAAAGTAAAAAAGAAAAGAAAAACATCATGATGTGATGCATTAATAATAATTTAAAATGACATTCCATACAACTATATGTGACCCTATAACGTGCTATCGTATATATATATATATATATATATACATATATATAGTAACATTTACATGCCTTTATTTTGAAAAGACTGAACATGATCAAATGAATTATATCATGTTTCAACTTTTCCTGCCACGTCTGCAGTGACACAAGAGCAGCCTGAAGAATACAGCATTAAAGCAATCACGCAAAAACTCCCACAATCCTTTGAGGCATCACTGTCTCAGAGAAAACAACAGAAAATGCAGAGAAGGGAAACGTTCATTCTTCCACTGCCGTTTGTTTGTGAAAACATTTTCCACTAATGAGAATTGTCTCACGTCGGTTACACTGAGTCGACGCGTTTGAAGTGCGAGTACTTCCCCCCCCGACCCCTGTTGGCTGAGAGGTACAGTGAGACGTTTGTGTTCGTGTTGCATTAAGACATGAAGCAGCTGTGTGCTGGAATCCTACAGGGACCAGAATGAAAGGATGGATGGTGTTTAAACAAAGCTGGATTCCACCCACACTGTTTGCACTGTACCTTTAAACAACTGCATCGTCAGGCCTCTGTTTGTGTGTGTGTGTGTGTGTGTGTGTGTGTGTGCTGTGTTCCCAATCGATCAACATTGATGCCGACTCCACAGTCTGGATCAAAGACCCTTTCTGAATATTTTTGCTCTGTGTTCCTGCAGGGGGCGGGGCTTAAAAGAGGGGTCTGACCGTGCATCCTTCAAAATAAAATGACTCGGACTCATTTTGTTAAAGGTCATTTATTGGACTCAGTGCTGCTTACGTGGACTTCCATCACCTTTTCCATCTTAAAACTGGAGGACCACACGGATGCTGTAAGAGAGTAAGAAAAAAGATTCCGATTTTTAATATTATAATTTTTTAAAGGTGCAGTATGTAAGATTTCTTTCATTTGTATCACTTCTAAAATGATTACAAAACAGTTACATTCAATCATAATCACCTAAATGTGTGTGTACATTTTTTCCCCCATCACCCTTAAATGAACCTATTAATGTATATGTTCATGAGGAGCGGGTCCTCTCTGTGGGGGCCGCCATGTTTGATGCCCAGAGTGGACGTACAAAGCATCTTTTGAGCTGTAATGACAGCTGAAGTCGACCATAGAAGGGTGAGGTGATGGATACAACATGCAGCTTCACCTCTAGATGTCGCCAAATGGTACACACTGCACCTTTAAGCCCCCGATCATACAGTACTATGCTAACCTCAGCCGTTTACAGGCCTCGCAAGTCGCACTCAAAGATGCCCCTAAAACATGAATATATTATAAGGACTTGAGACACAAAGATTATGCATTTCACATATATCCTGTACCATACTGTGGAATATTATATTATGCTATATTATGTTAGATCATATTCTCTATTGCATTGTGGTATATAGTAACTTACTTCAACATACTGTGTCATGTCCTATATTTTATATTCTTATATCCAATATACCATGTGACAGCAGTGTGACAGGACAGAAAATAAGTTTGCTGCAGTGTCACGTTTGGATCAGGGACCCACACACTGACATGAACGAGTGTCTGGCAATAACAGAGAATACCACACACACACACACACACACACACACACACACACACACACACGTAATGCATCTATATAGAGTCAGAGCTGGCTGCCTTGAGTAGAAATGAACACAATGAGTACATTGACAAAGGTCCCTCAAGGTCTCGGTGACGTCCTCCTCTCGGTGCAGCAGTGACGCACACAGACACTGAGGCAAGCAACACATCACCGCTTCACCCGCACACTGAATTCAACCGCAGTCAACCATTCACCATGATTACATCATCACAGAATGAAAGAAAGTGAAATGAAGGCTTGAACATACATGGTCGTGATAGGAACAATCTGGAAGCGCCTGCTGGCTCACCTACACCCGTCAGCCACCAGGTGGTGCCCTCACGGCAGGGCTACTAAAACCAAACCATGGCCATGGCCGCAAGGATGAGAAAAGTATTAACGATGGGAATTCTGGTTCTTTTTAGTGAGCCGCATCATCTGACCCCGTCGGCTCCTGAACGGCTCTATCTACCTTTTAGAATTCAGCCAAATTCAGTGCTGTTTTGACGATAAACATAATTTGTACATTTACAAATATATTGCTTGAATTCCTCACTGCGTCCTCGGCACAGACGTTTTCAGAAGTAAATAATGCACTTTCTAATACCAATATATAATATGTGGTGTGTAGTGGTATTATCCAGGTCCATTCTAATGTGATGCATGTGACATTTAGTCGCTGCGTGCACAGAGCGTCTGGAGATCATCATATCATCCTGACTTCTGTCACCATCTAGAATAAATGAACAAATAAACAAACAAATAAATAAATAAATAAATATGGCTCGCCAATGGGAGCTGGCTCCCATTGTTTACATGCTCCGGCTCATCTGCGAGCGACACATCACTACTGACGGGAGAACTTCAGTATGTAGATCAGGTGTCAAACCCATTTGAATGCAGGGGCTACATATGGGCCAATTGGGTCTGAAGTGGGCGGGACCAGTAAAATGATGGAACGCTGACCTAGAAACGAAGTTCTCCATTTGCTTTAGTGCAAAAAAGGTACAAGTATACAGTATTATGTGCAACCCCCAGTGGACAAATGTGAAATAGCAGTTATTCTTCTTTTCTAAAAATTGCAGTCAATGCCTTCTCTGTCCTTTCTACACTTTGCAAAGTCCCCTCGCGGCCCTCAGGGGCCACAGGTTTGATGCCCCCGGCCCATACTGTCCTTTGTCTTTTTGTTTCACGTAGAATGTATTCTAATAACAATAAGGGAAGCTCGCCCCACAGCTCCAGCCTGAGCTGTTCACTTTCCCGGCAACGTTGTGCGAGACGCCCCCTGGTGGCCAAATTTGAAATCGCAGCTCCCTCTACAGAAAAATTGCAGTTAATGTCCCTCTCCGTAACTCCTTTCGAGGGCAGTGTCGTCTCGGATTGGACGCTCTGACGGACAGTAGATCAAATCAAGGCTCACCATTTGCCGGCATGCATGAGATCAAAGCCGTCCGAGATCCTCTCAAAGGGCAAAGTGTGGGTCACAAACTCATCCACCTTCAGCTTCTTGTCCATGTACTGGTCCACCAACCTGGGGACACTCTGCACACTCTTGTATCCTGGAGGAAAGAAAACAAGAACGCACATACGGTGTTTACATCCCGACAACAGACGTTAGACAACCGGCTCCGTGTGGAGACGACCTGCAGGATGATGGCGGCCAACATGGATATTGTACCTTTTATGGCGAGTGCAGGCATCAGTGTAAATGTTTGTGCGAGAGCTTGGCTCAGCGCCAGACCCACGCAGTGTTTACTGTCGAGAGTGAAGGCTGGCTTTGTTCTGTGCAGTGTGTGTGTGTGTGTGTGTGTGTGTGTGTGTGTGTGTGTGTGTGTCTGTGCTGAGCTGAATGAGAAAATATCATCTACGGATGAAAGCAAGCAGCAATTTCCCCCTTTGTTATCAGTTGTTCCCAAATTATTGTTTAATGATGATGGAAAATTAATTATATTTCACGGAAACCAGGTTTCATGGTGATGAATCAACCTGTCACCCAGGGGGCGCTAGATCTAAAGTCACAGGATCATCACATTATATGGAGATTTGGCAGATGATACTGATGATACCCCGCCTACTACCTGGCTCGTCCAAAAATGGACAAAGAGGCGGGGCAAAGATTGAGCTGGGGGGTGGGCCCATGATATGTTAAATTTATTTTAAATTTTTTAAAAATTCTTCCCACTTATGTATTTACTTTTGTGTACGTCCTTTATTGCCCCACTGCTCAGCACTTTGATCAACTGCTGTCGTTTTGATCGGTGCTCTATAAATAACATTTGAGTTAAGTTGTTGAAGCATCCGCCGAGTGTGACAGGTCGGCCGAGGTGCCACTCGAGAGGCCACGCCCCCTTGATTGTGCACTTTTTCAAAAACAAAATCAGTTCACCTCTGAGCTTGAGCATTTTAATAAGGCGGTCTATGGGAACTGACTCGCACTTGGAGCCAGCCTCGAGTGGCCACCCTGCGAACTGCGAGTTCATCGGCAAAACGGCAGCATTCGATTAGAAGATTAGAAGTTAGAGTTTTGTGGGTAATAACAAACGCAGGGTCTTTTTGGTTGTTCCTCTGAGGACCATGAATCTATGCGCACAATGACACAACCATTCATTAGATTGTAAATAAATGGGATGAGTCAGTTAGAACTCTAACAGTGCACGTGGAATGACAACAATGCAAACCTAACTGAATGATGAATTATAAATGTATATATATATAATTGCCCCAAGCGTTACCTCCGAAGGCGGTGCCTTTCCATGTGCGTCCGGTCACCAGCTGGAAGGGGCGGGTGGAGATCTCCTGTCCAGCTGCTGCCACGCCGATGATGACGCTGGTGCCCCAGCCTTTATGACACGCCTCCAGGGCGGCCCTCTGCCACCAGGAAACAATACGAGGGCAAACATGAATGATGAACAATAATGAAAATAATTATATATATATATATTTATATATCATAACTTGAATTTTTAGAGCGCCTGGTTGGAGCAAGCAAAGGCCTGGTTGAAGAGGTAGGGGGTCCGCTGAGAGAGAGTTCCAGAGGGTGGGGGCTGCCACGCTGATGTATATATATATATATATATATATATATATATATATATATAAATATATGTATACATAGATATAGATATATGTACATGCTGAAGATTATTTAGATTTTTAAAAAGTATTTAAAACTCAAGGCACTCACAATAGTAGCTGGGCTTGCAACTACATGTAAGGATGTCAGTCAGTCCTGCAGACTGCACCTTTAATGTGAAGATTCTTGTGATTTCGAGGGCCTCAATTTTTTTTTACTTTCAATTCCGAAAACAGTTTTAAACATTTGGAAAAAAAAGAAAAATCTTCTAGGCAACATCATGACTCCTATACAGTTATTCAGCATCCACAGTCCATAGCCTTTACAACTCGACTGGCATCAGAATGGTCTTAAACCCCACCCACTCACCATGACGGCCACACTGCCCACACATTCGAAGGAGTAGTCCACGCCCCCCTCCGTCATCTCCACCAGCACCTCCTGGATGGGCTTGCTGTGATCCTTCGGGTTCACCGCGTCCGTGGCGCCAAACTCTTTTGCGGTCGGGAACTTGTCGGGGTTGAGATCCACGCCGATGATGCGAGAGGCGCCCGCTGCTTTACAGCCCATGATGGCGGCGAGGCCCAGCGCGCCGAGGCCGAACACCGCACAGGTGGAGCCCACCTCCACCTGCGGGGGGAAGAGGATGAGAGGCAAATACAGGTCAGCACATCTCTATAAAAGTCACACAGCAGGGGGGGGGGGGGGGGGGGGGGGGGGGGGGGGGTTCAGTGGTCCTCAACTGCTCTGGGTTCGGGACCCACCATCACCCCCTAATGCCAGGGTGCATTATTATTATCATCATTATCATTATGGAGCGGCAGCGGCTCAGTGGACGGAGCAGTTGCCTTTGGAGGCAAAGGTCACTGGTTCCACTTGGACTGTTAGTTTTCAAAATAGCCCCCCGCTACATATTGTGATATAGGGGATACACTTTAATTGACCTCATTTGCATATATGGATGTTGGGAGGTCCCATTGGGAGGAGAAGATGTAGAGACGTTGGTTTATGGACTTGCGCTTACGATGCCAGAATACTGGGGGACGCCGGTGTCGTTAAGCTCATCATACGTGAACATTTTCAGAATTTACATTTTTTTTTTTTTGGCTGAAAAAAAAGGGACAAAATCTGGAGTTGTTTCTGGGTTGTCACGCTATGATCTGAACTGGCGCCGCCCACTCGAGATCGAAGTGGGCTGCATGCGGCCCCCATGGGTTAGCGGCTGCTATGACAATAACAACAACACCAAAACACTCGTTCTGAGCGGTCCCTTTAATTATGCATGCACCTGGTTCTTCATGGTGTAAATGATGCATCGACATTACAATTCCAGCACGTGCATTCATTTTGGTCTCATGTTTACTGGGGTCATGTAACATGTATGCACCATGAAACATGGATGATGGGGGATTCAGTGGGGGAGTCTGTGTTTTAGAGGGAGAGGGAGACGAAGAATCTACGTGTATGAAGCTTAGCATCTCGAGCGTGTATTATTGATTACCTCTGCCAATGGCGTTCTGCTGTTGGGACGATGGGGGGATCTGTAGGACCTACGACGGACTGACCTGCGCTGTGTTCACAGCAGCTCCGTACCCGGTGGTGATGCCGCAGCCCAGCAGACAGACCTTGTCCAGCGGGGCCCTGGGGTCCACTTTGGCCAGCGAGATGTCGGCCACCACGGTGAACTGGGAGAAGGTGCTGCAGCCCATGAAGTGGAAGAGGCTCCGGCCCCTGCAGGAGAAACGGGACGTCCCATCCGGCATCAGGCCTTTGCCCTGGGTGAGTCTGGAGGACATGACACGCGTGGTGATGGCTGTGCCTGGGTGACGCAGGGCAGGGGGGGCGATGTTGGGGGGGGGGGGGGGGGGGGGG
>JAFBJT010111453.1:40388-51633 GCA_016785325.1 Chascanopsetta lugubris | reverse complement strand
TAGCGGTGGTGTTTGTTATGAGGGACACACGCAGTCCTTTTTGAAAACATTTGAAAACTCTACCTTGATGCGCACCTCCCCGGCTTTAGGGGGCGCCACCTCCACCTCCTCCATCACCAGAGGTTTCCCAGCCTCCCATGCTACTGCCGCTCTGCACTGGATCACCTACAACACAACACGACACGACACAACCCAACATCCAGGCACTTCAACCAGGCACTTCACTGGACCCATTATACACACATTCAATACAACAGGCCAGAGCTGGCTCCAGCCATTTTGGGGCCCTGGGCTTGGGGCCCCTTGACCACCCCACCCCTCCCCGTGTACACATCAGCCCTAAAATGAAAGAACGACAGCTGTGAATTGTTGATAAAACACAACAACAGACAATCAGACACACACTAAAATATCAATGAAAGTAACAATAAGAAATAATTGAATTAAATTATATAAATAAAACCAGTTCAGTAATACTAATACTAATACTAATACTAATACTACTACTACTACTAATAATAATAATAATAATAATAATAATAATAATAATAACAATGATAATAATGATAAATAATAACAATAATAATTATAATAATAATAGGGTTAGGGTTAGTGATAATGGGTTAATGATAGTGATAATAATGATAATAATAGTAAGAATTGTGTGTGTGTGTGGGGGGGGGGGGTCACAGCAACTGTTGCCCTGAGGGTCGGCGGTGAGGTTCCTGAGGCCTGAGGTCGGCTCTGAGCTCAGCGGCGTGGCGCCATATAAGGACATTGTGTCTCTTTGCCCCCAAAGACACTTTTCTGCGCGTCGTAAACAACTGTTCCCAGAATCGAGTAAAGCCTGTGTCACAGTCCTTGAGCTCTCTCTCTCTCACCCTCTCATTCTGCTCCTGACAGCAGCCACAATTTCCACAACAACAACAATAACAACAACAACAATGATGTTATTATTATCATCATCATCCTCATCGATATGGGGGACGTGCGGCGCGGCACATCGCAGTGCACCGGTGCGCTGATTAGCGGGGAGTGACGCTAGCTGCCTTGTTATTATTATTATTATTATTATTGTTATTATTGATCATAATGATAATAATTTAAAAAAATATTCACATATTTTATAGAATTAATTTTTACAGTAGTGTTGGTTTAACTCAAAGTTAGTTCCAGTCACCGATACTGGGTGGATTATTAATATGATTTTAAAAAAATCTTTCAGTAGTGCCCCCTCCAGCAGGTGGCGCAAGAGGTGACCACCCCTATGCTAAGAGCCGGCCCTGCTACAGACGACAACAAGGATGAAGCTTCTTTTGTTCCAAACACGAAGAGTTCTTACTCTTCTCTTCTGCACAAGGTCAATAATAATGTCTGGACCTCTCTTGTGTAGTGATATTCCAACAGCACGTCTCGGCACAATAAACCTCGACGACAACACACACACACACACACGCACACACACACACACATACACCCCACCAGTGTTTACTGATGATAAAAGAGAGCAGCCGTCAGGGTCAGTTCACAATATCACAGGCGCCCTCCATTATTCGCCTGCTGTAAACAACCGCTCTCCTCCATAAACATGAGCTGTGGAAACCCCTCACCGACACATACGTCTGGAGAGGTGGGTGTACTCACCTTCCCTGCGGTTGCCATGTTGTTCCACTGCCGGACCCTCGCTCACAGGGCCTATGGTGAGCGTGTGTGTGTGTGTGTGGGGTCTTATCAGGGCGTGTGGACCAATCACAGCACAGGGCCTGGTCCTAGAGGGCTGAGAATTCAAGGGCTGGCTGTTGAGCTGTAACCAGGCCCATTTCCTTCCTCACGTGTTGTAACAAGATCGTTATCATGAGTTCAAAACCCACAGTGTTTAACTTGGTTTGACAGGTTGACACAAAGACTTTGTGCGGAATTCAGTTTAAAGGTCAAGTGTGAAAGATTCAAGTGACGTGAAGGATGTTTGTACGTGTATTCTGATGTGAATGATTGAAGAAGTTCCTTACATCCTGCACCTTTAATGCAATTTACCCTGTGTTCTCAGATAACAGGATTAGGGTTAAAGGGTTAATATGAAAATTAATATGTAATATGAATCTTCTTTCTCTCTGTGTAAGCTGACCGATTTAACACTCTCATATTTAATTAAAGCAAAATGATGCAAAAATATTGAGAATCAAAACTGATTAAAACTGTGCCTGAAGCTGTAAAATCTAAATATTTAACAACTCTTATTTTTTAAATTCACATAAATTAAATACATTATATAAAAAAACACTTGATATTGATATTATATATCCAAATAATCATTCAATATGATACAGGGTTGAGTATGTAATCACTAAGCAGTGCAGTGGTTTTAATAGCTCCTCCCTCTCCTGTAGCTCCGCCCTCATTCAACCAATCAGCTGTTCGCAAGCTGCACCTGAACAGAAGCTGTGTAACAAACCAAAGCTTACAAATGTGATTAGCTCAACAGCTTTGAGCAGTTTCACCTGGTCAGACACATTTTCCAGAATTGCACCTCTGATATGTCACCCACAGGTGGCGGAAGTGAGTCATAGGTGCAGCACAGTCCCACTTCACAGAGAACGACTCCAAGTGAAAGCAGCTGTTGCTGATGAGGAAGTGAAGACTGGACGTTCAGGGAAGAGGATGTTGTGTGTGTGTTTTTTTTTTTTCACATTTCCAAATCGTTGCACTTCGATTTTCACTCTGAGTTCCATCAAATAAAATGTTGCGAAGGGAATGAATGAAACTTCTCCTCTTCACTCGCCCACATTCAAACGTTACTTCACTTGGGTTTTGAATCGTGGGTCCCCGCGTTGTTGTTGTTTTCCTCTGGGTGGGCCTGGCCCACCGACCTCAGGGGTCCCCTGCAGCCCACACAGCTGCTGGCTGATTACCCTGATCGATGCTGATGAAACCACCTGGTATAAAAAGCTCCTCAGCTCTTCTCCTCTGTTTGGAGTTGATCTCTGGGAACTGATGATGTATTGTTGTTATGTCTCCTGTGTTTACCCTCTGTTTTCCTTTTTTTTTTCTGGCTTGAGTCTTAGAAAATGTGAAACTGTGCAGAAGTGCTGCTATTTTTATTTCTTAACGTTTCCATTATTATTATTGGTACTTGGAGGAGTCTCATGTGCAATTCTTTCTTGTAATAATAATTGTTTCCTAATCTCCGTCTCTTGAACTGCCTCAACTCTGATCTTTTCCCTCTGTGGCATCAGTTTAGTACTTTATCGTATCTTATTCAATGAGTTACACAATGATGCTTTTATTTGGACATGCCACTCAAGAGGCCCTGCCTATACACATATATATATATATATATATATATATATATACAGTATATATATATAAAATATTCATACTAATTAATTTTGACAAATTAAAAAAGTTATTGGCCGACTCACAGATCAGTCCATGCGCACTTGGTCTGTTCAAGAGTCATAGAAGTCTACACAACTGAGTTGGACGAGAGGAATCGGTGAATATCCCACACTCCTCTACAAACAGCTGGAGCGATATCCTGTCAACTAACACGGGGTAAAAAAAATAAAAAAAACCCAGACCAATCGCAGTCCCCGTTGTTGCATCCTCCCTGATTTTTCCCAACCCCTGAAGAGATTCACACTCTGGCCTCCACGTCAGGCCGTTATTTAATAGTAAAAAGAAACACATGTCCTCGAACCACGGCCTCCAACATTCCGGAGCTAAACTCCCCCGTCCTCCATCATCTCTGCCTCCGCTCCTGAGGTTTCTGGATCCATGTGAACTCCTCGATCCACGTCCTCAGACGAACCGGAGGCTTGAACCTGGGCCAATCACAGCACACATGGAGCCTGGCTCCACTCAAAGTGTTTGCTCTGCTCTTGGGTTTGAAGAATGCTTCCCTTAAAGACAAAGGACTTAATGTCAGAGAGGCAAATTCACAACTACACGTTCTTTGTTTATTTCATTTCTTTAATTTAATGCTGTACTTTTACTGTTATTCATGCATCCACAGTGAAACTCTGTGGCAAATGCAGCAGTTAGTTTTTTGGGCCCTTTCAAAGTAAAGTGCTTGGATCACGTTTCGGAGTCACGTCCTTAGTCTTATTCTGACCACGGATATAACAACAGAAGAGATACAGCACCTTACCTCGGACCTGCAGCAATTTGTGCCCGGTGGCCACTCGTGGTACTGCAACAACAGCAAATAGACACACATCTCGTGATGTGTGCTGTGCAGCACTGCCCCTGGTGTCCAGGAGGTGCGCTGTTGGAGACCTGTTCCGCTGCGCTCACGCAGCCAAAGTGATTTTCAATCCCACGGCTTGAGTTTGAGTCTCTCTCCTCAGAGGAGGCTCCTGGAGAACAAACCTGAGAGTTATTTTGCCAACATGAATTTTTGATTTGAACTGTGAACAAAAGGAAACATGAATATGATATTTGGTAGTTGCCTGGGGCGGAGGGACACGGGGGGAAGGGAAGGAAAGCTATTCTCAGGCTGAGCTATTGTATAACAGTTATACAAATGAAAAGTAGTTAAAAAGTGGGGTAATGCATTTACCGGCTGACCTTTTGACCCCGGGCTCAGATTTTCCTATTACCCAGATGTTATAGATAACAGCAGCAGGGGCTGTGTGGAACTCAATGAGTTAATGGGCTGGTTTTAGACCAATGGGAAAAAAAAATTTTTTTATTATAAATTCCTGAAAATGTCAGTATGTAACTGTTTTGAAACACGTTTAGGAGTCACAAAATCGTACACACTGCACCTTTAATTTGTGGCCCCACATGCACACACACACAGAGACACAGACACACACACACACACACACACACACTCAGTGCCAGATTGTCTCAGTGTTCTAGAATTCGGCCCTAAGCTTCTCTTGACCTTGACCATGTTTGTTTTTCCACATTCGTTCTTCCTTGCCTTCGCGCTCTCGGCAGCGCCGCCCTTTCCTTTGACATTGACTTTTATACCACTGTTTATCTCAAACTGACATTCAAGCTTTTGCATTACATCATTCTTTGTCCGGCCTTTATCTCAGGTGCAAGGATTGAAACGCATGTAGTGTTGAACGTCCGGGGAACCGATGGTACTTCAAAAGCAGAGAAGTACGTCAGTTCTGAGCTACTGTGAAAACACGGTGGCAAACCGACAACACGCTGTACATTTACTTGATCATTTCATGAGTCATTTTACCAATAAAAATGGAACCAGTTTCACCCAAATCTTACACACTGAACCTTTAAAGGCCCGAAGTGCAACACAATCCAGCCTCAAAACCAGATCGGAGCCAGGAGACAGTGGGAACACTCTTCCTGAGGTAAAGTGAGGACACACTGACAGAGCCCAGCTTCTTTCCTGTCCAAAACAAACAACCGCGTAAGACATGAGGACAAACACATGTCAGCAGAGGGAGCATGTGAACACATGAGCACGGACTCAGTCTTACCAGGTCAATCAAAGTAGATCCAGGTATTTCACTTAATGTTAAATGATGACATCATAACATCATAGCAACGCTGTCATTTTAAACCTCTGCAATTTTCACATATGAATGCAGACATACTATATTCCTCTTTCTTGAGAAGGAACTGTATCTTCCACATCCTCACCTCTACTATGCACAATAATTGACAACACTTTTATTTAAAAATACATTTTATCAATATTTTTGTGAATTTATTTAATTATTTATCTTCAATTTGAATGCGCTAACAAAGCAAACGTCCCCATTTGGGATGATAAAGGATTATCTTATCTTACGTTATAATCCGTTTGACTAAATAGGAAAACAGACTAATACAATCTTAGCACACTAGCTAACGCAGGTTGGTTGGCATTTTGCATAATTAAGTTCAAAATATGTGTGAATATTCCAAGAAAATGCACACAGCAGAATCAATATCCAATTTATTACAACTGTTGTGATTTGAAAATCTCTCTTTATTTAGAAGGTCAGGAAGGAAAACGGAATTTCAGCAAACAAAGAGATAAATGGCATCGAGAAATGAATGACAAAAATATAGAAAATCATCATTGTTTTTTACGTGGCGTTTTAGAAACATGTTGGTGTCACTGAGGAGAACAACATGGCTTCACGGTGGAGAGACGTTCACCCGTGTCCGGATGCTGTGGAGCAAAGACAAAAACAGACACTTGCCGAGTCAATTCCTCGTCCGTGTGATGAGCCCTGCAGATCGAGAACGGTGAGCAAAGTGTAAACAAACCATTTCCCCTGATTCATCAGGTCAACGGCGTCATTGATCCGGTCCAGGGTCACATCGTGAGAGATGAACTCGTCCAGCATCAGCTTCCTGTCCATGTAGGATTGAACCAGCGCAGGCACACCGTCCTTACCCTTGAACCCTGAGCCGCGCAAAACACAGCCGTGTAACTGAGTGAGTGTAATTAATCTCTGAGAGTAAAAACAGTCAAAAAGTTTGCCCCATATTACATTCGTACAGTGCAGGGATGTCAAACATGGGGCCAGTGGGCCGAAACTGGCCCGCCACAGGGTCCAATCTGGTCCGTGAGATGACTCTGACACACTGAACCTTTATTATGTGCTGAAAACACTTAATTGAGTTTATGCATATTTTATATATATTATGGAGCATTTGCAGCTTTGTATTGCAAAATATATTGTATTTGTCAATATCAAGTTTACTTAATTGAATACTTGGATTTGTTACAATTGACCTTATTTAGTCAAAGGCAGATTCAAATAGTTCAAAATGGTATATTTCAAGTCAGAAGACACTGGTGCAAGTGACGCTAACTCTGTCTTATACCGAACAGTAACCACCTCATGCAACGTGAGGGCCAAATTTGGGGGTTCAAGGTATCACTTGTAATTCACTATCTGTCCTGGGGGTGTCACTGTCCGAGCGTTGGGAAAGAAGGGGAAATGGCGTGAATCGCCAGGTGTGTAAAACTAGTGTTAAAAGAGATGCATTTACAACAGTCACCAACTGAGGACCTCCCTCGATGCTGCTGCTCTTTGTGTGTGTACCTCTGCGTGGCCCTTCTTATTGGTAGCATCCTGTGGCTAACGCTAAGCTAACACATTGTCTGTACGAGGGTATTTGATGAGTAGATTCAAAGCTAACATGCCTTGCTAATATGCCTTTTTTCTATCTCCACGTAGAGCGCTAACATGAACTTAAATGTACTTTGGAGGCTTATCAATACCAAATGGGAATCAGTTCTTTTAAGGTAAGTCACACCAGGTGAAAATATCGTGTCGTTTGGGAATGTGGCAATTGTTGTAGATGGTGCTTTAATGGGATTGGATGGAAAAATGTCTCACCTCCGAACAAAGTGCCCTTCCAAGTGCGTCCAGCGATGAGCTGAATGGGTCGGGTAGCGACGTCGTGGAGGTCCGTCCATCCCACGACCACGCTGACGCCCCAGCCCCTCACACAGGACTCCAGAGCCCTGCGCTGAACGGATGGACGGCACAAGATCAGGGGAACTGCGTCGGTACCGCGGTGGAGAGAAAACGAAAACCTCACCATCAATTCCACGTTCCCCACACATTCCAGAGAGAAGTCCACTCCTCCATCGGTCATCTCTGCAATAACTGCGCTGATGGGTTGGTCGTGATCCTTGGGGTTCAGAAAGTCGGTGGCGCCGAACACCTTGGCTTTCTCGAACTTGTCTGGGTTGATGTCGATGGCGAAGATCCTCCCTGCGCCTGCAGCTTTGCAGCCCATGATGGCGGCCAGGCCCACGGCCCCCAGGCCAAACACAGCACACGTGGAGCCCGGTTCCACCTAAAAGGGTGATAAAAGGTCCGGTAATAAAGGTTCCTCAAGCTGCGCTGGGCTCCCCACATGTCAAACAACGTGGAGTCGGAAATATTTTCAGAGAAAACTTTCATTCAAAACCTGAATTTTTATTTGGAACTTGAGCCGATGACTCATTCCCCCTTTTCCACTGAACTGTTTCCTGAGCTAGTTTGGAGCCGGTGCCGGACTTAGTACCAGTCCTTCGCTTTCCCGGCTGCTCAGGCTTTGAAAGCTTGTGCCAAACCAGGCACCAACTCTCTGATCTACAGCCAAGCACTGATACGTCAGAGGGAAGGGGCGGGGTTATTGTGACCAACGACCGCCATGTTTAAAACAACAGTTCGATCTGTTCGGTTAAACAGCGGCGGGCTGATGAGGAGACCCAGGGCTTCCTGGCACCAAGGTCTTCCAGATACTGTGTAAGGTGTTTACTTATCTGGATTCATTATCTGTAATTTGGACTTGCAAAGTACCTTAGTTGGTTTTAGTGTTTGAATTTTGACTTCTCCTCAAACAAACCAGGAGGATGTTGGTGTGCTCGAAGAGTGTGTTCACACCGAGCCAATTAACCGCCAGCATTCTGTGATGATGTTCAGTGGTGAGTAATTATTTACCTTGTTCATTTAGACCAGGGGTGTCAAACTCAAACACACAGTGGGCCAAAATTTAAAACCTGAACAAACTCGCGGGCCAACATTGAACAAATGAACCTGTTAATATGAACCCAAACAAATTTTGCTTTAACATTGACATAAATTTTAAATAAAAATCGTATGCCACTTTTCTATTTGCCACGTTGACTCCCACAAACGAGACAAACAGGTCTGTCTGTTACATATTTAAACAGATATTGTACCTCCCCACTTGCCTTTCTTTTCGCCATTTCTGGAAAGGGGTAGCACGGTGACGTGAAATCGCGATGACTACTCTCAGTATTAGCGGTGAATGTGCTGTATAGTACCGGGGGCCAGCTCTAGTAGTCATTTGGTATTGTCTCACGTGCCAAATATAATTACAACACGGGCCAAATTTGGCCCACGGGCCAGAGTTTGACACCTATGATTTAGACCAACCAGTGCCCCAACTGAATGTGGCTCATGTTCTGGTTGTAGTTTTCCTCTGTTACTGTCGTGAATAAGATTTCCAATTTCCACGTTTGTCTACAATCTCGTTCCTGGTTCTTTTCGTAGTTTAGGTTCGCTTCCCACAAGCTTTGCCTTGCGCAGGACGTAACACCACTGACTGGGCCGTATCAACCAATTCATCCCCATTCCATTGTTTCCTATGGGAAAAATAGCTTTGAAAGTCAAACAAAAAAAAGTATACTTAGATGATCACAACACAAAAGAAAGCAAACCTTAGCGATATTAACCGCTGCTCCGAATCCCGTGGAGACGCAACATCCAATGAGCCAGACTTTATCCAGAGGGGCAGCAGGGTCGATCTTGGCCAGAGACACCTGGTTGACCACGGTGTACTCCGAAAATGTGCTGGTTCCCAGATACTGCAAAACTGGCTTTCCCCTACAAGTGAACCTGGACTCTTGGGTTCCTGTCATTACCTTACTATCGGCAACCCTGCACACATGCGTTCATGGAAATGCTCAAAATCGTGACTGTGCTTCGTGTTTCGTAAATGTGCTGAACTCACCATCCGCCCGTGCACAAGTTGGTCTTAGGACTCTTGCAGAAGCGACATTCGGTACAATGGGAGAGGAACAGAGGAATCACTTTGTCCCCTGAAATGTGACACAACTCCAGGTCAGTCCAGACAATGCGAAATGCATGACCCTGATTTGAAAAGATCCAGGACACGCAGCTAAGACTTACAAAGAAAGGAAACTTGGGAATATTAGTCACTTAAGTTTGATCTGACCTGGCTGGAACTCGGTCACACCGGGTCCCACACTCTCAACGATGCCAGCGGCCTCATGACCGTAGACCATTGGGAATTCCTCCGTATTGGTACAGTTGTACAGATGGTAAAGGTCCGAGCGGCACAGCCCGGTCGCTACAATCTGAAAAACATTCATTTTTTTAGAATGAAACTAAAATAATAAAACTTTACTCAATCCCATTTGGGAAATTGTGGAGAAACTGCAGCAAAAAAAAACAAAAAACAAAAAAACAATTACTGATGATGATGATGCTACTATGATAGTAATGATAACCATAGCCGTATGATATACACAAATACACCTTTTAATGTCTAACACTCAGAGTGAAGATACGAAACTTGGTGTTCATCCTACCTGGTGTACCTGCAATATATTGATATTTCATTGAAAGGAAAACACATTTCTTTACATTTCAAAAGAAAAGCCTGTTGACAACTCAATGTGAGATATTACAGCAACAACTCAAACAGCAGGCTTCCACTCTGATGACCACCAAATATTTTTGCTGACACAACAGTTTTGACCCAGTCGCCCATCAATCACTAATGCATGTAAAGTTAATGGTATGTGATCCCACAGAGGTTTTTATGTGCCAACTAAACCACATACAGGAGCATTAGCAGCGGAAACAACAATGGAGCATATCAGTGTCTTAAGAGTGAACATTTCTCACCTTGATCCGAACCTCGTTGGCCTGAGGCGGCGCCACCTCGATTTCCTCAATTACCAAAGGCTTGTTGGCTTCCCAGGCCACTGCTGCCTTGCATTTGATGACCTGGGGGTCATTGACCCAGCAATTTTTTACACATCTTTTAAGATCCATTCGGCAAAAAAATGGAATTTATCACAATAGTTAAAATCAACACATGCAAATCAACTTTTCCAGAGTTGTCGAACTTGTTCTCTTTTAATTTCAGTGTGTCTGCACCGAATTCTGGCATGTCAACTCATGTCCACCTATCTTTACTCAGCGTGAGAATGGGTAGATCATTGTGTGGGAAGTTTCCAGATATGTGCCAAGACAAATTAGAGCCTGCCTGAGAAAATGTCGGCAACACAACAACAAGTTGAGATCTAAGGTAATCACCTCTCCCTCACCCTTCTGAGCCCGCAGGAGAACCTATGGTAGACTTCAGTTGTCATAACAACTTTCACCGAAATGTTTCGTACGTCCACTTTTACCTCTGTAAAAACAAGGGGCGTCCACAGAGAGGACCCCCTCGTCCTGTAACTATACATTAATGGTCTTATTTCAGGGTAATGGAAATACAATTACAACATCTACATGATAAATATATGAAAATGTCAGTTTGTCGTTTTTTTGTAAAATTTTTAGAAGTGACATGAATGACCAAAATCTTACACACTGCACCTCAAGGATTTGGAAAAAAAATGCAGACGTCAGCAAGAAAAGATGGCAACGATCGCGTATTGAATATTTGTACATACCTTCCCAGTTGTAGCCATGTCTGCAGCAAAGACTGAGAGAGAGAGACAGAGAGAGAGAGAGAGAGAGAGAGAGAGAGAGAGAGAGAGAGAGAGAGAGAGAGAGAG